>CP025652.1:15985442-16003779 GCA_003576665.1 Ipomoea trifida | reverse complement strand
GCGCGTTAGAGCTTTCTGTAACACCCCGTAAATTCGTTCAAGCCTTTCAAACCGTTAATTAATTCCTTGGGCAATTTAATTAATTTCTAATTGGGCTAATCCTTTCGATTTAATATATATATACTTATATATATATATTGTAACACCCCGAAAATTCCTACTGCTCTTTTGAATATTATAAGGGGTTATTTTCTTAATGAGTAATTATTTAAATAATTATAAGTATAATTATCTCCTATGGGCTTAGGATTATATACTCCTGTATCTATATATATATATATTGTAATGATTAACAATAAAGTCTATAGCCCAATATCTCTATAAGTTATGTATATACATATAGTTCCCATATAAATATTATTATTGAGCCCATAATTATATATATATGTTTTATAGACTAAGATGATCCTTGAGCCCACAATTATATTCTCTTAAGAACTATACTAAGCCCAAGTGTTCAATTGACCCAACAATTCTAATTGATCCAATCAACTTAATGTACCCCTTTCCAACCTAGCCCAAAATGGAAGGTTTCCAATTAGGGAAACCTAGGTAGCTGCTGAACAAAATTCCATCATTCCAGAATGTTACGTTGCCTTCCTCTCCCTCTCGACGCTTCATCCGCAATAGCGATCATCTCGGCGTGTTATGGGTGGCGGCATGGACGTGCGATCGGCTTCAACAATCTCCTCTCTCTCTCTCTCTCTCCCTCTTCTTCCCGACAAGCTGAGTGGCAGCACTGGAGGTAGCCGGCGAGCGACGGTGAACGCAAGTTGGAGGCTTCGGCAGCTTCATGGCAGTAGCTTCAACCTCGGTTTCCCTTCACTTCTTGATCGTTGGTGACCTCCGGTTCGTTTCTCGGCGCAGCAGCAGCAAAACGGCAGCTTTCACCTCCAACCGTGGAACAGAGCAGTCGGCAACGGCGGTCCTCCCCGGTCATCGGCATCGGCGTGGGGCTCTCGGCGTCATCGTCTTCCCAGCAACAAAGTGGTGGTCCTCCCTTCCAGTCCGACGTGCGAACTAAACGCTCCGATGATGGCGGGCGACGACTCCGGGCACGGCGACCTCATCCTCATCGACGAACGTCCTGCGTGACTGACGGCAATGGCGACATGACGTTACGACCCCATCCCCTCCCTCTTCTCGTCGTCGGCAGTGGCGTCACCTGAAGCAGAGCAGCCTGCGTCGACATTCTCTGATCGTCCCTTCCGGCGTGAAAGCGGAGTTCGTCGGCGGAGCACAGGAGCGGCAGCAGCTTCTCCGCAAGGTGGTAACGGGGCTTCTGGGCGGCAGCTTCTTCTCCGTTCGTGGTGACCGGCAGAGCAACAAGGGTCAGTGGCTGCGAAAAGAATCACAACGGGGCGCTGCGGTCTAGTGGTGTAGTGCCTAGCGTGTGAGCTGGTTGGTGTGGGTTCGACTCCAAGGGCTAGCAGCGGGTTTGAGGTAACCTTTTGGTCTATGCTTAATAAGTTATAGTATTAGTAGTTTGTTACTATAGTATGGCTTAGGTTAGATTAGTACTTTTGGTCACATTATATTAGCTTGAATATAGGATTATAGGATCATAGGCCGATTAGGAATATTAGTATTGATATTAACAGTTAGTAACGGTATTAGAGTTATATTAATCCTTCAGGTTCACGATTATGAACCGAGCTTTGAGTTTGACGTTGCTTTTGGATTAAGTACGCTTCAAAGGTAACCATCCATGTCCATCAAACTATTTTATTCACTCCTATTCTATATGATGTTATTTGGTGGATTGGAAATCCTGAATATCCTTGATTGTTAGCCTATTATTGATTGTGTTGTGGATTCATGGACTCGTGTCCTAATCCTTTGTCTATTTGATGTATATGATCATTGTTGGTTTGGATTTCCATGTTATTGGCCTCTGTTATATGAATATTGGTGTATTGTGATATGATCCTTGTATTCGGTTGTATCTCTTTGTATTCTGAGCTGAGTCTGATTCGGTATGTGGGAAATGCTCTTGCGGGGTTCTCTAGCGTGATAATGTAAGCGTTAGGGTTTTCCGTGAGAGTAAGGTGGTAGTGGTTAGTGAGTGATCCGTTGTTTGGTTTCCCCTTTCGTTCTAAGTTTGTTAGAGTATTCTATCGAATATGTTCACCTTGTTTCTGAGTATTTATTCATACCTCTTAGTCCACTTGTTTGAGTCTATTATTTGATTGGTGGATTCCTTGATTATATTATTTGGAAGTTGGTTGGTGTTCATATCTGAGATGAACACTCTGAGTGATGGTTGGGGCTGAGTTGAGTATGAGTATGTGGTAGTGGATCTTTGAGTATCCCTTGTGGGTTGTTGGTATCATTGGAGTTGTTGGGTGGACTATCGATGCTATTGTTTGTATTTGGGTTGATTACCCCTGTGATTGGGTTCATTACCCCCGTGATTGGGTTGATTACACCCCTGTGATTGGACTGTCGGTCCCTGTGATTGGGCTATTGCCCCTGTGATTGGGTTCGCTACCCCTGTGATTGGGTTCATTACCCCCGTGATTGGGTCGATTCACCCCTGTGATTGGACTTCGGTCCCTGTGATTGGACTACGGTCCCTGTGATTGGGTTCATCACCCCTGTGATTGGGTTCATTACCCCCGTGTACTTGGTTTATGATTGGGATTGGGTTCGATATGTTGCTTGGTGGTTAGTGTTGAGATTTCCCTTCGGTTCCTTGGTTATGAGTCCTTGTTTATTCTGTTGATATCTCGTTGTTCTTGTTTATGATTGATTGTTCCTTATGATTGTGTTCAGTTGGTACCTTGATTATGGTTCGTTGTTGTCTTATGCTTTCCTTGTTAATCATTGGCTTTGGTTGGATGAGTCTTGGTTTATGATTCGTTCAGTTTATCCTTGTTGAGTATCCGATTTGAACTATTGAACAGTTTGTTGGTGTTTATATTCTATATGGGTGCGTAAACCTATTTACAACTTATATGTATATCTATACTTCCTTGCGGGTGTGAATGGTGGTTACTTAGCAGTCTTTTGCTAATGGTTCTTTGTGTGTTTTTCCAGGTTTGCCTTAAAGCCTTTGCGTGAGCGCGATAGAGATACACCCGTATGAGGAGGCTTAGTTAGTGGTTATGTTTTAGATTTATGCTTTGGCCTGTGAGCCACTTGAGACGTTATACACCCTAGTCTAGTACTTTGAATATTGTTGAACATGCTTTAAAGATTATCGTTTATACAGTTCCGTGTTTTATGGTTAGCCTGTGCATCTAGGTTGTGTTATCTTTCCTAGATGTGGCATGACGCCCCTTAGGTTTTAAATTCGCTTCCGCTATCTTTGGGTTGTTGGTTGAGGTTGGCAGCTTTTATGTTAAGTTTTTAGCTATCTCAGCCTGTGTGAGGTTGGGGTGTCACAGTTGGTATCAGAGCCTGTGTTGAGGTCTGAATAGAGATCCTAGGGTTGAACTTTTGAGACTCTAGGACTTGATCAGTAGCAATTAAGATGTTTTGAGAATCCTAGGATGTGTGAATTCTAGGAATCGCGGTGAGGACGCGCCTTATCTGTTTATATTGTTTGTGCCTTGTTAACCTTGTTGTTTTGCAGCTTGCGGCTCGTCCTCTCGGGTAAGTGTTAATCGCTTTTAGTTAAGTTGCTTTGTTTTAGTTTTGCCTAGGAGCCTGCTTAGAATAGGAATGAGTAGTTAGTTAATACGAGACGATGGACAGCACCGTGTGCGTTTAAGCGATCAGAAGATCGGGCGGCTCGACAAGGGAGATTAATCTACTTACGACGTGGAGTCAACGACAACGGTCTACGTTCCCCGGGAATTGGCGCCTTCACGCGTGAAGCATCGTTTGCAAGATTTTCGTTAACCTCGAGACTTGAAGAAAGGGGTTCGTGCAGCTGAAGTTCGTTGCAAGACGAAGAAGGCGATAGGAGCTTGAAGACCGAAGACTCGAAGACCCTCGGCCTTGAGGGAACGACAATAGCGGGTGCTGACGCGTCATTAAAGAGTTAAAACACGCCAAGTAGGAATTGTCAGATCTGCCATAAAGAGTCTCGTGCGAGCTAAACTCGGAGCTAACGTTACATGAAGAATATAATCCGAGGTCGGGAGTCGCGGACCTTAAGGTAGTCCTACCTACCCCTAAAGCAGCTACGAAGGAACGAGTTATAAGTTGCAACTTTCAAGACAAGGAAGATCGAGTCAAGTAGAAAGGACACCCGAACGCTTAAGATCCCCGAAGATAAGAAGAAATACCATAAGCAAGTGGTGTATGGCTCCGTGAAGCGAACCTCGTGCAACCTACTCGGTGTACCTTTGAAAGTAATCCCCTTGTGCAAGAGCTTAAGGAAGTAACCTCAGTTTCTAAAAGATCAGTATTACCCATAAACAAATCTCCTTCCAAATCGGGCGTTACCTTTCCAATTGAACCTATCTTTTCATAAAGCTTCCTCGATAACCTCTCGTTCTGCGCCAATCGGTCATCAATGGTTCATCGCCATCAGCCTCTCTTGGAGTAATAAGGTTGTGCGAATCGTAGGTTACATGTAAAGCTTATTCGGATCTCAGATTCACGTTGCGTGGGAAACAAGCCAAGATCTATCAATCAGTCAAGAGTGTCGTAATCGAATCGTCAACCCGAAGAGACCGCCTAGAGTTGAGAGACTTCCTATTCCTTTTTACAACCAAATCCTTCACAGTTCCTTGCAATCCTAAGTACCATACTCGTTGAGCAATCCCTTCTATCCGTTGTAATCTTCATTCCTATATCCTTGTGGAAACCAAATTCTCCTTGGCTCCTCGTAACCCCAATTACCCTTCCATTAGGAAATCCCCTTCTCTTTATTCTAATCGGTATTCCTATCTATTCTTGGAAACTAAATCTTCCTTTGTTCTCGAAACCCTAGATGCCCCCTCATTGAAACATCTCTTCTACCTATTCTAATCTCTTTCTCATTTTCGCTTGGAACTGAATTTCTCTTTCTCCTTGAGAAAGTGTATACCCTATTGCTAAGGAATCTTTTCTATCTTATCAGATCTCCTTGCTATCGTCCCTTACATTCAAATTCCTCTCATTCCCTTGGAAATTGTGTATCCTGTCGTTGAGACATCCCTTCAGTTTATTTTAAATCTCATTCTTCTCCCATTTCAAGATTGAATTTCTTTCTCCCCTTGACGAGTTGAATACCCTACCGTTGACAAATCATTTCGCCTTCCCAGACCCCGTTCTTAATTCCTCTCGAAACCTAATTTCTTTCACCTCTCGGAGTAAGATGAATACCCTATCATTAAAGAGTCCTTTCCATCTTTCTAGACCTCAATACTATCGACTCTTGGAACCGAATCTCTCGCATTCCCTTGGGGATTGCACACTCTCTTTTATTAAGACATTCCTTTCTATCCATTCTAAATCTCCTTCTCACCTTCGTTGGGAAATGAACTCCTCCCTTTTCGTTGGGAAATTGAATACCCTGTCATGGAGAAAGCGTTTCTGCCTTTCTAAGACCTTGCTCTTAACTTCTATAGGAACCTGATTCTTCCTTTTCCTTGAGTAAACTGCATATCCTACCATCGAGAGACTCGTTCTACGTTTTCAACCTCATTCTTATCATCTTCAAATCGAATCTTTTTCTTACCTTGAAGAGCTGAATACCTTGTCAATGACAAACCGTTTCTGTCTTTCGAAACCTTATTCATAATCCCTTTTGAAATCTAATTTCCTTCTTTTCCTCGAATAAGTCAATACCCTATCGTTGGAAAACTCCTCCTGTGTTTTCCAATCTCACCCCTATTTGTTCTCGAAGCCAAGTTCTTTTCGTTCCTTCTCTTGTGTTCAAAGAACGTGATACTCCTGTAAATTAAGGAAATTCTTTTGGCTCTTCGAACATAATATTCTTAGTGTCTTTCGAAGCCGAGTTCGATCCGTGGTTGGTTTCCCTTTTCGTTCTAAGTTTGTTAGAGTATTATATTGATTATGCTACCATGATTCTGGAGTATTTATTTATACCTCTTAGTCCTTTGCATGAGTCTATATTATTTGGAAGTTGGTTGGTGTTCATATCTGAGATGAACACTCTGAGTGATGGTTATTGGGCTGAGTTGAGTATGAGTATGTGGTGGTGGATCTTTGAGTATCTCTTGGTGGTTGTTGGGTGATTTGACTGTGCTACTATTGACTATATTTGGGTTCATTACCCCTGTGATTGGACTCCGGTCCCTGTGATTGGGTTGATTACCCCTGTGATTGGACTCCGGTCCCTGTGATTGGGCTTTTGCCCCTGTGATTGGGTTCATTACCCTTGTGATTGGACTACGGTCCCTGTGATTGGACTTCGGTCCCTGTGATTGGACTACGGTCCCTGTGATTGAGTTTTTACCCCTGCGTACCGGTTTTTCGGATTTGACTCTTGATTTCTGACTATGAGATTGGCTTGGTTTGGTGGTTGGGTTGACTTGGTTTGGAGTTTGGAGTTGGGGTTCTTTCTTGGTTGGTCTCGTGAGTTCTTTATGTCATTCGGTTGATATCTTGTGGTTCTTGGTTATGGTTGGCTGGTTCCTCTTGGATTGTTGTTCAGTTGATATTTCGGTTATGGTTCGTTATTGTATTATGCTTTCGTTGTTAGATATTGGCTTCGCTTGATTGAGTCTTGGTTTATGATTCGTTCAGTTTATCCTTGTTGAGTATCCATTTTGAACTATGGAACAGTTTGTTGGTGTTTATATTCTATATGGGTGTGTAAACCTATTTACAAGCTTATGTATACCTATACTTCCTTGCGGGTGTGAATGGTGGTTACTTAGCAGTCTTTTGCTAATGGTTCTTTGTGTGTTTTCTAGGTTTGCCTTAAGGTCTTTGCGCGAGCGCGATAGAGATACACCCGTATGAGGAGGCTTAGATAGTGGTTATGTTTTTAGATTTCTGCTTTGGCCTGTGAGCCATTCGAGACTTTATATATATATTCTTGACTAGTGTTTGGATGTTGTTAAACATAATTGAGGATTATCGTTTATACAGTTCCGTGTTTTATGGTTAGCCTGTGCATCTAGGCCGTGTTATCTTACCTAGATGTGGCATGACGCCCTTAGGTTTTGAATTCGCTTCCGCTATGTTCTGTTGTTGGTTGAGATAGGCAGCTTTTGTGTCGAGTTTTTATCTATCTCAGCCTGTGTGAGGTTGGGGTGTCACAGTTGGTATCAGAGCCTGTGTTTAGGTCTGAGTAGAGATCCTAGGGTTGAACTTTTGAGACTCTAGGACTTGGTTAGTAGCAATTAAGAAGTTTGAGAATCCTAGGATGTGTGAATTCTAGGATGCGCGGTGAGGACACGCCTTGTTCGTTTATATTGTTTGTGCTTTGTTAACCTTGTTGTTTGCAGCTTGCGGCTCATCTTCCGGGTAAGTTATTAATCGCTTTTAGTTAAGTTGCTTCGTTTTAGTATTGCTTAGGAGCCTGCTTTAGATTAGGAATGAGTAGTTAGTTGATACAAGGCGATGGATATCACTGTATGCGTCTGAGCAACCAGAAGAGGGGCGGCTCGTCAAAGAAGACTAATCTACGCACGGTTCGGAGTCAACGACAACAATCTACATTCCCCGGAAGTTGGCGTACTCGCGCGTGCAGCCTCGTCTACAAAGTCTTCTCCAAACTCAAGAGTTGAAGAACAAGTTCGTACAGCTGAAGTTCAACACAAGACGAAGAAAGCAAAAGGAGCCGAAGACTGAAGACTCGAAGACCCTCGGCTATGAGGGAACGACAATGGCGGGTGCTAACGCGTCAAGGAAGAGTTAAAGCACGCCAAGTAGAAGCTTCCGGATCAACAATGAAGAGTCTCGTGCGAGCTAAACTCGGAGTTAACGTTGCATGAAAAATTATAACTCGAGGTCGTGATTCGCGGACCTTAAGGTAGTCCTACCTACCCTTGAAGCAGCTACGAAGGAACGAGTTAGAAGTTACAACCTTCAAGACAAGGAAGATCAAGTCAAGTAGAAAGGGCACTTGAACGCTTAAGATCCCCGAAGATAAGAAGGAACACCGTAAGCAAGTGGTGTATGGCTCCTTGAAGTGGACCTCGTGTAACCTTTTCGGTGCACCTGGAACGTGGTTTCTCGTGCAAGCACATCAAGGAAGTAACCTCGGTTTCTAAAGATCACTATTACCCATAAGCGAATCCCCTTTCAAATCGGGCGATACCTTTCCAATTGAACCTATCTTTTCATAAAGCTCCCTCAGAATTCTTTCGTTCTGCACCAATCAGTCATCAGCAATCCATCACCTTCAGCCTCTTTTGGAGTGATAAGGTTCTGCGAACCGTAGGGGAGCTTATTCAAATCTCAGATTCATGTTGCGTAGGTAGCAAGGCAAGATCCATCAATCAGCCAGAGTGTCGTAATCAAATCGTCAAGCCGTGGAAACCGTTTAGAATTGAGAAACTCCTTACCCTTCTTAAAACAGACTTCTTCTCCGTTCCCTGGGATCCCAATTATCCTTTCATTAAGAAATCCCTCCTATCTATTCCAATCATTATTCCCATCTCTTCTTGGAAACTAAATTTTCCTTTGTTCTTGAAACTCTGGATGCCCTCTTATTGAAACATCTCTTCTACCTGTTCTAGATTCCTTTCTCACCTTCATTGAAACTAAATTCCTCTTCTCCTTTAATGAAGTGCGTACCCTATCGTTAAAGAATCCTCTACATTTTTCCTAGACCTCATTGCTATCGTTCCTTGGAACCGAATTTCGTTCGTTCTCTTGGGAATTGTATATCCTTTCGTTGAGACATCCCTTTAGCTTATTTTAAATCTCATTCTTATCTCCTTTCAGAAATTGAACTTCTTTCTTCCCTTAAAAGAGTTGAATACCATATCATCGAGAAGACATTTCTGCCTCTCTAAGACCTTGCTCATAACTTCTCTTGGAACCTGATTCCTCCATTTCCTTGAGTAAGTTGAATATTCCACCGTTGAGAAACTCGTTCTGCGTTTTCAACCTCATTCTTATCTTCTTTCAAATTGAATCTTTTTTCTTCTTACCTTGAAGAGCTGAATACCTTATCATTGACAAACTGTTTCTGTCTTCCGAAACCTTATTCTTAATCCCTTTTTGGAATCTAATTTCTTTCTTTTCCTCGAATAAGCTAAACACCCTATCGTTGGAAAACTCCTCCTGTGTTTTCAATCTTGCGCTTATCTGTTCTCGAAGCCAAGTTCTTTTCGTTCATTCTCTATTGTTCAAAGAACTTGATACTCCCTTAAATTGAGAAATTCTTTTAACCTCGGCGAACCTCGTTCTCATTTCTTTCAAAGCCGAGTTCTTCTCTTTCCCTTAGAAAACGTGGCATTTCCTTTTATTGAAAAAAAATCATTTCAACCTCTCGAACGTTGTTATTATTCGCCTCTTGAAAATATCTTGTGGAAGGTGACAACCTTGCTTTCTAAGTGTAACCTTGATAACCTTTGATTCTAATCTTAACCGACGTCGTTCTTGAACCGTACACCACAAACCTCTCCTTTCCTTTCCCGTTGGGTCAAATTTTCTAACCGAGCATATATATGCTATATAAATATTTTCCCTATATGTACTATCGTACTAGTTGGTAACTCTCTGTCCCCAAAACGTTTTTCTGAGCTTCGGGGACGAAGCTCCTTTTAAGGGGGGTAGAGTGTAACACCCCGCATTTTCATTATTATTATTTTAAATATGAATATTTAAATGAGGGGTTATTTATTTACTAAGTAATTATTTAAACGATTATAGGTGTGATTATCTTCGCTTGGGCTTGGAATAATTTCGGGATCACTTATTATTGTTATTATTATTATTACTATGTTATTAAAACTCTTGGCCCAATTATATAATATAGATACAAGAGTATATAATCCAAGCCCATAGGAAATAATTATACTTATAATTATTTAAATACTTATTTAATAGGAAAATAACCCCTTATAATATTCAAAAGAGCAGTAGGAATTTTCGGGGTGTTACAATCCTTGAGCCCAAAATAAATAAGTCTTGACCCAATTAACATCTATAGTTTTGGCCTAATCTATTTTTGGAAATCCTACCACAATTAGACCTAGCTAGTAAATGGAAATCTCAGCGCAGCATTTTCCTCCCTCCTGCATTCTCTCTTCTGATCTCTCTATTAACTAAGGACCAGACATCGCCATGAACACCCCCTTCCGTAAATCCTCGCCTCCTCGCCGGTTTAGTGGCTTCCCAGCAGCAGCTACGGCGTGTGGACAGCAACAACAACAGTAGGGAACCAAGGCAACACCGGCGAGCCGAGCGGTGGTCGACGTTCTACTCCGGCGTTCTCCATGCAGCAACATGATGAGCGATTGTGACGGCGATGGGCGAAGGTAACTAAGCGGTAATGGTGGCAGTTGGTGCTTCCCCCGGTGAAGGTGACGTCTTTCTCCCCCTCCCAGACTGGCGTGCGTAGCAGTAGCAAGTCTCGGCGACGGGAGCAACCACGATGGAAGGTGGCGGACGTCCCTCCTCCCTTGTTCTCGGCGGACCTTGCGGTGCTATGACGCGGTGTTGAAGGATCCGTGAAGACCTGCCGCATCCACTCCTCTCGCCTCTCTTGTTTCGGCGTCCAGCAAGAAGTCTCAAATGGCTCACAGGCCAAAGCATAAATCTAAAACATATCTCAAATGGCTCACAGGCCAAAGCATAAATCTAAAACATAACACTATCTAAGCCTCCTCATACGGGTGTATCTCTATCGCGCTCACGCAAGGACTTTAAGGCAAACCTGGAAAACATACAAAGAACCATTAGCAAAAGACTGCTAAGTAACCACCATTCACACCCGCAAGGAAGTATAGATATACATATAAGTTTGTAAATAGGTTTACACACCCATATAGAATATAAACACCAACAAACTGTTCCATAGTTCAAAACGGATACTCAACAAGGATAAACTGAACGAATCATAAACCAAGACTCATCCAACCAAAGCCAATGATTAACAAGGAAGCATAAGACAACAACGAACCATAACCAAGATACCAACTGAACACAATCATAAGGAACAATCAATCATAAACAAGAGCAACGAGATATCGACAGAATAAACAAGGACTCATAACCAAAGAACCGAAAGGAAATCTCAACACTAACCACCAAGCAACATATCGAACCCAATCCCAACCAAAACCAAGTGCACAGGGTAATGAACCCAATCACAGGGCCGAGTCAATCACAGGGACCGAAGTCCAATCACAGGGGTGAATCGACCCAATCAAATGAACAATCACAGGGTAATGAACCCAATCACAGGGGCAATAGCCCAATCACAGGGACCGACAGTCCAATCACAGGGGTGTAATCAACCCAATCACGGGGGTAATGAACCCAATCACAGGGGTAATCAACCCAATAGTAGCACAGTCCAATCACTCAACAACCACCAAGAGATACTCAAAGATCCACTACCACATACTCATACTCAACTCAACCCAAGAACCATCACTCAGAGTGTTCATCTCAGATATGAACACCAACCAACTTCCAAATAATATAATCAAGGATTCCACCAATCAAAGAATAGACTCAAACAAGTGGACTAAGAGGTATGAATGAATACTTAGAATCAAGGTAACATATTCAATAGAATACTTTAACAACTTAGAACGAAAGGGGAAAACTAACCACGGATCACTCACCAACCACCACCACCTTACTCTCACGGAAAACCCTAGCGCTTACATTGTCACACTAGAGAACCCCGTAAGAGCAATTCCCACATACCGAATCAGACTCAGCTCAGAATACAAAGAGATACCCCAGAATACAAAGATCATATCACAATACACCAATATTCATATAACAGAGGCCAAATAACATGGAAATCCAAACCAACAAAGCTCATATACATCAATAAACAAAGGATCAAGACACAAGTCTATGAATCCACAACACAATCAATAATAGGCTAATAACCAAGGATATTCAGGATTTCCAATCCACCAAATAATATCATATAGAGTAGGAGTGAATAAAATAGTTTTGATGGACATGGATGGTTACCTGTGAAGCGTAATTAACCCAAAGCATTTTAATCCAAAGCAACGTCAGTCCTAAGCTCATAAGCTAGGTCCATAACCGTGGACCTGAAGAATCAATATAATCTAACACCGTCACTAACTTACTATTAATAACAATACTAACATTCCTATTCGGTCCATTATTATAACCTATAATAATCCTTGCTCAAGGCTAATATAATATGCCCAAACGAATTAATACTTAATCTAAAACAATAATATAGCCAATACTAATCTATACTTAACTATAACTAATTACTAAACTAAACCACAAGCTCACTAATAACATAATATTACCTTGAAGCATAATGCTTAGCCCTGGAGTCGAACCCGAGCCCTCTAGCTCCACATTCACGCACTATACCACCGAGCTACTGCACTCCTTATTGCACCGTTGCGTGACCATCCAACCAGTACCTTCATAACAACCTCGGCCACCAAAACAGAGAGGGGATCGATCGCCGTTGGACTGCTGTTGCAAGGCCGCCGGTAGAAGGGGAGGAGCGTCATTGCTCATTGTTACTGCCGCTGCGAACAGGGGGAGGGGACTACCGCCGGAGAAGAGGAGCCGCTCATTCCTACCGCTGCTGCTGCTGCTGCTGGCCGAGCGGAAGAAGGCGGCGGGGGTGCCAAAGCCGCCAAGGTGCTCCGTTACTCTCGAACGCTGCTGCTCCGCTCCGCCATTGCCGTCGTTCGCGCTCGAAGGTGGTCGAGGAGGTCGCCGCGCCGATGAGCGTTACCGTCGGAACCGCGCCCGTGCCGCTACCTTGCCGTCGACGAGAAGAGGGAGGGGAGGGGGTCGTACTGCTACTCCACCATTTTGCTCGGCGAGAACGAAGAAGGGGAGAGGGAACTGCCGCCGCGCCGTTCTGCTTCGCCGGAGAGAGAGGGATGACGACCGTCGGAGGCTTGCTTGCCGATCGTGACCATGCCGCCGTCCACATTACGCAAGGATGAATGACATGGGAAAGAACGGCGAGAGAGAGAGAGGAGGATCGTCTGTTTTTGCTGCTGAGCAATGATCAAGCTATTACTATTTAGGGTAGTTTCCTTTTTGGGTTTTGGGCTAGCTTATTTTAGGAAGGGCTTAACTAGGTTGGGCTAAAACATATTAGGAATAGGTTATATAATTTGGACTAACTCAATTGGGTCAAGACTATAAATACCATAGTTTATAATTTGATTTAGAGTAGCTCTTTGGGTCCATGGTTTTATAATACAAATAATATAGTTATGGGCTCAAGACTAACCATAGTCTATAAGAAATATATATGTAACTATACAAATGTTGGGCCATAGACTATTATTATTAATCTTAACAATAAATTATATATATATATATATATATATATATATATATATATATATATAAGAGTATATAGTCCAAGCCCATAGGAAATAATTATACTTATAATTATTTAAATACTTATTTAATAAGAAAATAACCCCTTATAATATTCAAAAGAGTAGTAGGAATTTTCGGGGTGTTACAGAGTATGTGGTGGTGGATCTTTGAGTATCTCTTGGTGGTTGTTGGGTGATTTGGCTGTGCTACTATTGACTATATTTGGGTTCATTACCCCTGTGATTGGACTCCGGTCCCTGTGATTGGGTTGATTACCCCTGTGATTGGACTCCGGTCCCTGTGATTGGGCTTTGGCCCCTGTGATTGGGGTCATTACCCTGTGATTGGACTACGGTCCCTGTGATTGGGTTTTTACCCCTGCGTACCGGTTTTCCGGATTTGACTCTTGATTTCTGACTATGAGATTGGCTTGGTTTGGTGGTTGGGTTGACTTGGTTTGGAGTTTGGAGTTGGGGTTCTTTCTTGGTTGGTCTCGTGAGTTCTTTATGCCATTCGGTTGATATCTTGTGGTTCTTGGTTATGGTTGGCTGGTTCCTCTTGGATTGTTGTTCAGTTGATATTTCGATTATGGTTCGTTATTGTATTATGCTTTCGTTGTTGGATATTGGCTTTGCTTGACTGAGTCTTGGTTTATGATTCGTTCAGTTTATCCTTGTTGAGTATCCGTTTTGAACTATGGAACAGTTTGTTGGTGTTTATATTCTATATGGGTGTGTAAACCTATTTACAAGCTTATGTATATCTATACTTCCTTGCGGGTGTGAATGGTGGTTACTTAGCAGTCTTTTGCTAATGGTTCTTTGTGTGTTTTCCAGGTTTGCCTTAAGGTCTTTGCGCGAGCGCGATAGAGATACACCCGTATGAGGAGGCTTAGATAGTGGTTATGTTTTTAGATTTCTGCTTTGGCCTGTGAGCCATTCGAGACTTTATATATATTCTTGACTAGTGTTTGGATGTTGTTAAACATAATTGAGGATTATCGTTTATACAGTTCCGTGTTTTATGGTTAGCCTGTGCATCTAGGCCGTGTTATCTTACCTAGATGTGGCATGACGCCCTTAGGTTTTGAATTCGCATCCGCTATGTTCTGTTGTTGGTTGAGATAGGCAGCTTTTGTGTCGAGTTTTTATCTATCTCAGCCTGTGTGAGGTTGGGGTGTCACAAGATCATCCGCTACCGTTCCTAGCTAGGAACGGTAGCGGATGCTTAATTTTTTTTTTTTTAAAATACTAATTCGCTATCGTTCTTAGCTAGGAACGGTAGCGAATGATCAAATATTAAAAAAAAAATTAATCCGCTACTGTTCTTGTAAAGAACGGTAGCGGATGGTCAGACTTTTCGCTACTGTTGTACAACGGTAGCGAAAAGTCAATGACATTTAGAGACTGTCCCATCCGCTACTGTTGTACAACAGTAGCGAAAAGTCTTTTACAACAGTAGCGGATGTGCAGTTTTGTACTAGTGATGTACTATGTTCATATCCTGAGTTGAGCACTGTTGGTGGAGTAATTCCTTTGGGAATGAATCTGATTTTAGTATGTGGAAACCTTGAGTCCTTATGAGTATCTCTTGGCTTATTGAGTCTTTAATAACATTGGGAAGTGATTGGTGGAATTATGGTTTACTTGTGGTTGGTATTATGAGAGGAACTGTTTGGGCATTGCATGCCTCTGTGTTTGGGCATTGTATGCCTCTATGTTTGGGTTTTGTGCCTCTGTGGTAATGGGCATTGTATGCCTCTGTGGTCGGGCTTTTTGCCTCTGTGGTAATGGCCATTGTATGCCTCTGTAGTCGGGCTTCGCGCCTCTGTGGTTGGGCTTTATGCCTCTGTGGTTGGGCTTTGTGCCTCTGTGGTTGGGCTTCGTGCCTCTGTGGCAATGGGCTTCGTGCCTCTGTGGCTGGGCTTTATGCCTCTGTGTTGTGATATTGGTATGGTGGTTTGGTGGTTGTGGTTTGGATCTTATCCTTTGTATTGTGGTTTTGGGGTCACTCTAAGGGAGGGATGCCTTTGGGGTCGCAGATAAATTACCATGCATCCCTATAAATAATAAAAGAAAAAAAAAGGACATATGATTCTCTTATTCTCTTCACTTTATTCAATTTTGCTATATCTATTCCACTTTCGTTATAAGTGTTAGAGGATGAATGACTAATATGGGAGGGCTCTCTTGTAATTTCAATATCATAGCAGTTGTAACTTCCATTTCATATAAAAGAATGGAAATATCTCATCAAAATAGATTCTGTAACTTTCTCTCCCAATTCGTTTAATAATGAAGTAAACTTCTTTCTTCTCTCTTCTAGCTGAGCTCCGATTCCTCAACATGGTATCACAGCTTCCACAATGGAGCTCTTACGCTACTGCCCTCTTTGGCGAGGCGAATCAAGAAAGATGCATAGACTCGCCGATAACTCGATCTCCAGTTCGCACGTTCAACGACAATTCCGCCGAGGAATTCTTTCCTACAAACGTAGAGAACTTATTGTACTGAGGACCTAGAGAATCCTCTTCTCTTTAGAGCTAATGACAATCCGAATATTGTTCTTGTCAGTCCACCTCTAAATGGCATCTCCAATTACAGTTCGTGGTGTATTTCCATGAGGATTGCCTTGTAGGTGAAGAACAATTGGTGTATCATCGATGGAAGTGTCGTGGCACCAAGCAGAGAAGATAGCTAGTACACCTTTTGGAGAAGATGTAATCTGATGGTGTGCTCATGGATTTTTAAGTCCGTGAACTCCTCAATCGTGTAGAGTATTTTGTATTTGGACAGAGCTAGGGATGTATGGGATGATCTGAGGAGGTGATTCGCACAGTGCGATGCTCAAAGGATATCAACTTTATAGAACGACAACTACAGCCTAAAGCAAGGTTCTCTGACTATGAGTGATTACTACACTAAGTGTCAAACAATGTGGGAAGAAACGAATGCCTTGAGGCTTTTGCCGGTGTGCAAATGCGATCTCGTCGATGAAATAAAAAAGGAACGCGGCGTCGATCAAATTATTCGCTTCCTTCAGGGATTAAATGATGATTATCATACTTTGAAATTTAATATTCTTGTCTTAGATCCTCTACCGGAAGTTCACATGGTGTATGGTATGACTGAGAAATTGGAAAGACAAATCGGCATGAAGAGTTTGTACATCAACAACCTGGAAATCGTGCAGACGAAATAGTGGCTGCTATCAATAACAACACCTACAATGCTAGGAGGTACACAAACAGTGGAGGCAACAAAGCTAAGTGTGTATTTTGCGGCATGACCAGACACACCAATTATAAGTGTTACAAGAAACATGGCTACCCCCGGGTTGGATGCCGGGATACAAGTCCAAAGCAAAGCAGCAGGGAACAGCCTCCATGATGAATAATATGATTGATCTTGGAGTCACAAATGATTAATTTCAGAAGGTCATGATGGCTATTCAAAATCAGATGGGGCAATCTTCTCAAACTCAGGCAGGGCAACTTCCTAATTTAGCAAGAGCTATCTCTCTGGTTTCAAAATTCAGTAAGGATCACAGTGAAGGCAAGTCTTCTGTCTCTCGCATTAATTTCCTTTCCTTGTGTAATTCTACATTGATTTTAGACTCTGAAGCTACAGATCACATAGCATGTTCCATTGAGTCATTTGATGAATATCATGTTGTTGAAGGGGATGAAGTTAGTTTGCCCACTGGAAAACGGGTTGCTGTTAAACACAAAGGGAATATAAGGCTTGGGAACAACTTATGGCTAAAAGATGTTATGCATATACCTTCCTTCCATTTCAATATAGTATCAGTAAGCAGTTTGCTTCGTGACACTTCTTATGATTTGATCTTTTCCTCTAAGCAGTGCTTGATTTAGGAACGTCATGGGATGATGGTTGGTTTAGCTAAACATAAAAAGAGGCTTTATCTCATGATGAAGCCATCTATAGAGTCGAATTACAGTCACAAGAAATTGGTCATGCAGTGTAATAGAGTTGATGTGTGGCATCAACGTTTAGGGCATTTTCCAATAAATAAAATGTACTTGCTCAAAGACATGCCTAAACCATCTACTATAGATAGAGCTTGTGATGTTTGCCAGTTAGCTAAACATAGATGTTCCCCCTTTCCCTCGAGTGTTTCTTCATCCAATGCTTGTTTTAATATAATTCATGCTGACATTTGGGGTCATTTCCTAGTGAACTCTATGCAAGGTGAACATTATTTCCTAACTCTAGTGGATCATTTCTCACGATTCACCTGGCTACATTTAATGAAAAAGAAAGCGAAAGTTAGAGAGATAATCAAAAAGTTTCACAACTTTGTTTCCACTCAATTTGGAACATTGATCAAGGTACTACGAAGCGACAATGGACAAAAGTTTGACATGAGAGACTTCTTTGGTGATAAAGACATTGTCCACCAAACATCATGTGTAAATACTCCCCAACAAAATGCCGTGGTAAAACAAAAACATCAACATATCCTCAATGTAGCAAGAACTCTCTACTTTCAAACACAACTACCACTTGAATTTTGGGGTCATTGCATCATGCATGTCATGTTCTTAATCAATAGACTCCCGTCACCTGTAATTGAGGAACTCACTCCTTATCATAAACTACACAACAAGGATCCTGATCTCATTGTTCTTAGAGTCTTCGGATGTCTCTGCTTTGCGTCTACTCTACCAAATATGAGAAACAAAATGTATCGAGGCAGGAAGTGCATCCTTATAAGCGTACCTGCAAATACTAAAGGATGTATATTATATGATATATCTGACAAATCTACTTTTGTTTCTCTTGATGTAACCTTCTATGAACAGTATTTCCCTGTGACACCCCAACCTCACACGGGCTGAGATAGATAAAACTTAACACAACAGCTGCCTATCTCAACCAAAACCATAAACAAAGCGGAAGCGAATTTAAACTTAAGGGCGTCATGCCACATCTAGGTA
>CP025652.1:15921613-15983367 GCA_003576665.1 Ipomoea trifida | reverse complement strand
ATATATATATATATATATATATATATATATATATATATATATATATATATATATATAAGTGTATATATATTAAATTGAAGGATATATTAAATTGAAGGAATTAGCCCAATTAGAATAATTAAATTGCCCAAGGAATTAATTAACAAATCGAAAGGCTTGAACGAAATTACGGGGTGTTACATTCCCCTTCTCTAAGTAGACCACACTAGTGCTACACGGGTTCAATCCTTCCTTGCCTAATATCCCTCTATCAACACGTCTACAATATGTAGAACAGCCTGGGCATGGGGACGTGCAGTTTGTAGATGTTGAACGCGTCTGGGGGTGAAACAGTCAGCATTAGCAATCACTCCTCCCCTCCAGGATTCTGCCACTCACTTTTCTCATGCTCCTTCATCTAATGAAACAGAAATAGAAGGCTCAGCCACTAGCTAACGTTTACACGAGGAAACAATGGATGAAGCACAGATCAATAATGAAGCAGGGTACAGGGATGAAGCCACTCCAGTTCCTAAACGCTCAAGCAGGGATAGGCGAATACCAAACAAACTACATGATTATTAATGTGATTTGGTTGTTCAACATCGTTCTTCTCCTCATGTCCTATCCAAAGTCATCTCATATGATAATCTCTCTTCCTCACACAAAGCTCTCACTATGGCAGTCACCTCCCTCGCAGAGCCTAAGACATATAATCAAGCTATCAAACACCAATGTTGGAAGGACGCAATGACAGCAGAAATAATGGCTCTTCAGGAAAACAACACCTGGCAACTAACAGAGCTACCTGCTGGTAAAACCCGCATAGGTTGCAAATAGGTGTTCAAAACAAAATTGAAGGCAGATGGATCAGTGGAACGCCACAAAGCAAGGTTGGTTGCTAAGGATTACACACAACAGTTGGGAGTGGACTATATTGAGACATTCTCCTCGGTGGCTAGGTTGACAATCATTCGGACGTTTTTGGCTGTAGCAGCATCTTAGAACTGGCACATCCACCAGATGGATATAAACAACTCATTCCTCCATGGTGATCTTGAAGAGGAGGTCTACATGGTTCTTCCACCTGATTTCCAAGGAAACAAGCCAAATCAAGTATGCAAACTGTAAAGGTCTCTCTATGGCTTGAAGCAAGCAAGTCACCAATGGAATGCCAAATTAACGGATGCTCTATTGAATGTGGGTTTTAAGCAATCAAATGTTGATCTTTCTCTGCTCACAAGAAAAAATGATGACAAGTTTATTCCCTTTTGGTCTATGTCGACGACATATTAGTAGCGAGTGGCAAGATGGTTCTTATACAAGAGTTAAAGGATTTGTTGAATGCAGCCTTCAAAATCAAAGACGTGTGAGTCCTAGGCTATTTTCTATGCATTGAAGCAAATATCAGTAAAGTTGGGCTAAACATTTGTCAACGGAAATATGCTCTTGACCTTCTCAATGATGCATGGTTCCTTGACTACAAGCCAGTTCGAACTCCCATGGTGCCTTGCTCTCTCTTGTCTCCCAAAGATGGTACACCGTTCAGTGATCCAAGAGGCTACTAAAGGTTGATTGGGAGACTGCTATACCTCACAACGACTAGGGTGGATATTACCTATGTTGTGCACCATCTAAGCCAATTTGTAAGTACTCCCACGGACAAGCATATGGTCGCTACTCACAATATACTTCGCTACATAAAAGGTTCCCGAGGCTAGGGCCTATTTATCGGGCAGACACCACACTCAACCTCAAAGCCTTCTCCGACTCAGATTGGGCATCATGTGCTGAGATACGCAAGTCGGTCACGACGTTCTATATCTTCCTATGGGCTTCCCTCGTATCATGGCGGTCAAAGAAGCAAGCAACGGTGTCCAAATCTTCTTCCGAGGCAGAGTATCGGGCTCTTGCATCAACAACTTCTGAGTTGCAATGGATCAACTAATTACTTCTTGATCTGCATGTCAACTTAGCCAGCCCTGTTGTGGTCTACTATGACAACAAATCTACCATAGCAATAGTCGAAAATCATATTTTTCAGGAAAGGACCAAACACATTGACATTGATTGTCATATCATAAGGGAAAGGATCACTCAAGGCTTGATCAAACTGTTTTATGTATCTTCTCTGAACCAGGTTGCGGATGGATTCACCAAGCCTCTAGCTTCACCTCTGTTTGACACTTTCACATCTAAGCTGGGTGTTCAAAATTTACACACTCCAGCTTACGGGGGTATTAAAGGATGAATGACTTATATAGGAGGGCTCTCTTGTAATTTCAATATCATTGCAGTTGTAATTTCCTTTCCATATAAAAGAATGGAAATATCTCCTCAAAACAGATTCTATAACTTTCTCTCCTAGTTCGTTCGATAATAAAGTAAACTTCTTTCTTCTCTCTTCTCGTTGAGCTCTGATTCCTCAACAATAAGAGCGATACAATAATTCATGCAAGGATATGCTTTAGTTAACATTAATTTTCTTAATTTCTAAAAACTTTAAAAGTATTTTTTCAAAAGAGAAAAAGAAAAAGAAAAAGAAAGGATGCTAAACAATTAATATTTATACATATTTAAAAAGCATTTATAAATACATACTTATGTACTGCGTTTCCTATTTCTATATTTCCTCATTTCCCTTTCGATGCAACCTCGTGAGCCAGTATAAATTACTCATAAACATTTTTGCCATTTGAGGTATGAACAAGAATAACATAAGAGCTAAATGGACATTTCTGCCCTCTAATAAGGATTCATTTCACAGCCCGCCAATAAACTTTTGCTTCTACTACACATATAAAGCACTTAAGTCTGTCTCTAATCATTTCCCACCTCCACTGAAACCTTACTTAATTCCTAAACCAACGAAATATGATCATCAATCTTCAGAACAAAGAATCCCAGTTTATCATTATTGCAATAATAAATGCGCTTAGCCCTATTTTATTGGTGATTTGGGTGAAATTAATCTTCTGTCTTGAGTGTAGAGGAAGGAGATGGAGGTGCAGAAAACGAAGCCCATGACGCTCCATCAATTGTCATTTGAGCGAAACAACAGTTTTGTCAATGCCTTACAGGTTGATTTTTCATCTGCATTCACAAATACGAAATCAAGATCTGCTTTAGGTTACTTATTCGCACTTGAATAGTTCATGTTTGACTTTCCCTTGCATATTAATCTTCACTTCGTCTACTAACTACTGCAATTTGTCTGTCATCAGCTTTATGTTTTCGAATGATTTTATAAAGACAAGATTTTAGTTGTGGATTCGGGTCTTCTGTTTGAACTAGATTCCTCCCCTCCAATATGAAAATGGAGATGAAGAGGAGAAAGAGCTGATAGTGTTCATTGTTCTTTTGAAACAGCCTTGATGGTTTAAGCACTGTTTTAGTTATCTTGACTCTTGTGTAATGCCTGCTTCAGGAGCTTAAGAACTTGAGGCCGCAACTTTATTCTGCTGCAGAGTTTTGTGAAAAATCTTACCTTTATAGTGAGCAGAAACCAATGTAAGATAAACAAGCTCAGTCATTCTTCTGTCTTATTATGGAATTATTCACTTGCTTGATTAGAAAAAGGACATGTCTCCCACAATCAGTCTGCGTTTAACAATATCTACAATGCATTCTCATTTGAAGTAGTATATAAAAGAGAGAGTATATAATGCTGTTAGTTCTCTTGCCAACTAATATATATCAGTCTGCATTAGTAATATCTATGATAATGCTCTCCATCTTACTCTGTATGAACTTTTAGGGTCTTTATCAATCTAAAAGATTATGCTGCTAGAGCTCTTGTCAATGCCATTGATCACCTAGGCACTGTTGCTTACAAATTGTCTGACCTCCTTGAGCACCAAAGCTTAGATATTTCAATCATGGAGTCGAAGATCGCATGTTTAAATCAGGTAATGTATTAGCACTTCTATTTGCCCACATTTTTCTTAAAGAATTAATGCAATCATGGGCTGAACTTAATGCTACGGTTTCAGCAATTTCTTACATTCCAAATGTATGCGGTTAAAGAAGGCCTCAGGAGACATCAGCTACTAGCAATCATCCCGAGGCATCACAAACATTATACTTTATCAAGTATGATTACTAGTAGCCAATATTTTGTGTATCTAAAAGTACTTGAGATAAGAAGAGTTGCATATCCATTTGGTCCTTATTAGTCTAATTATATGATTGACTTTTGAGCTAGATTCTGTCAGCAAGAAAGTGCACTTTAGCGCACAGATTCAGATGGATCCTGGGCAACATATGCAATCAAGTTCATTGCTTTGTCCTTCAGGTAGGTGTTTTTCTCTGACATGTAATGGTTGACTAGTAGTGTTATGTTGTCTGCACAAAAATGTCAAAGACTATCTTATTTGCCATAGATGTAGGTACCCCTGCTACAAATTCTCTTTCCAGGAATCTAGCATTAGAAACCAAATCAGCTTTGAAAGAGGCTTTGTATGCATTCACAAGGTTAGTCATGTTATTATACACCTTTCTCCTGATAAGTGAAATAACTTCCTATCTTTATACCAATATAGTTTCTGGTGTGCTTAAGAGGGTATAAAACATTTTGATGTTTCTTTCCCTTTACAGTTGCGAGGACATAAAAGGTTCTGAAAGAGCATCTGGTGCTTCAGAAACCAAGTCAACCCTGAAAGAGGCTTTGCGTGCATTCACAAGGCTAGTCATGCTATTATCCACCTCTGTCCTGATAAATGAAATAACTTCCTATCATTACAGCAATATAGATGCTGGAGTCTTTAAAAGGGTATAAAAGATTTTAATGTTTGTTTCCCTTTACAGTTGTGAGGACATAAAAGGTTCTGGAAGAGCATCTGGTGCATCAGAAACCAAGTCAACTTTGAAAGAGGCTTTGCGTGCATCCATGAGGCTAGTCATGCTATTATTCACCTTTCTGCCGATAAGTGAAATAACTTGCTATCTTTAGTTGCTGGAGACTTTAAGAGGGTATAAAAGATTTTGATGTTTCTTTCCCTTTACAGTTGTGAGGACACAAAAGGTTCTGAAAGAGCATCCGGTGCGCCCAACATGTTGGGTATGTAAAGATTCTTTGCTCATAAATAGCAGATCATGTGCTTCCAATTTCAGAATCACAAACCTGGCCTTTGTCTCTTCAGTTTTATTGACAGATGGTGAAGAGATCAATAGGGCAAAAGCCTCAGCAGATCCTCCTCAATCAACGAATGTAGATTCTGCATCTAGTGTAAGGATGCAAGCGTTGGGCCTCTTAGGGCGGGTAATGCTAAAGCACTTGATAGCTAATATGTACTAGATTCTGTGAGTGCATGCTTTTATAGTCTGCTATCTGGTTATTAATGGCACGATCCTCGTGTTTCTGCAGATTATGTGTGCATGTGTGATACATGACGCTCTTGCCTGAAGTATCGTCTATCAGTAGTATCTGCCAATTTATTGCTGCTCAGCTCTGTATAATCAGTACATTATATTCAAAGGAAAACTGTTTTGTTTTGCAGAAAGCTCTGGCGTGCTCTAAACCAATGCTGCGATACCGATCATTTGAAGATTTTCCAGGCATGCATTCCTTCTGCTTTCTTCGTCAAGCAGAAGAGATCAAAATTGAAGACTGGTACTGCAATGACATAAAGTGTTATTGCCTTAGGAATGCAGGATATGTATATGGATATATAGTACTGCTTTCTGTCACTTCTTTCAAAAGACTCTTGGTTAATAATATCTATAATTTTTTCCTGTGTATTTGCAAATGCATACCTGATATTTGCACTACTTTTCTCATGTGTGTATTGCCCTAAAGAATATAAAGAGTTTATAGCAATTGGTGTTTACTTCTTAAAAAGACTTTCTAGAACCTTAAACTTACCACTCAATCACTCAATCTAATTCATTTCATTTAAATATCACTAAAACAAATTAATAGAGTTGCAAATTAGGTGCAGAGCAGAGAGCATTTCTGGTTTAACATGATGAAGAAACAGAAGAACATATTGATGAATGGAATCAATTACAGCTCAGGTGTACAAAGCAAGGTTATATACAAGAAGCTAAGAGGCGAGCAGTAACAAATTAGATTTCCTACTATGATATACACACAAAACACAATGTGACCTTGAATTAGGTTCCTTTGTCTTTAAACACTCCCCTCAAATTAGAACATGTATATCATATGCACCAAGTTTGTTATAAATATATTCAATCTTAACACTTCTTAAATATTTAGTAAATATATCATCTAATTGATCATTAGAGCCTAGAAAAGTAGTAATATCTCTAGATGCAACTTTGTCTCAAACAATATGACAATCAATTTCAATGTGTTTCGTTCTTTCATGAAAAATTATATTTGACGCAATACATAGAGCTGCTTAATTATGACAAATGAGCTTCATGGACTCTATTGTACAAATTAACTTCAATTTAGTAAGGAGGTTTTCAAGTACATAAGTTCACATGCCCTGAGGGTCATGGATCAATATTCAGCTTATGCACTTGATCGAGAAAAAAACATACTTTTTAGTTTTTCAAGAGATTAAGTTGTCACGACGGAAGATGAATATTCGGATGTTGACTTTCTATCCCATGAACATCATGCCTAGTGTACATCTGTGTAGCAAGTCAGTGCCTGACGATTCAATTAGCAATGAATCTCACTCTCATGGCAATTCAATCCTAATTGAAACATTTTATCGAACACATAACATATAAGTTTTCTTCTAATATCATTTTTTCAAAACAAGCTTAGAATTGAGGGCAGTGTGTCAATAATTCTCAAGCATAATTGGACCCTAATTATACAAGAGTCCACACAAAATACTTAATGCACAACAAGAACCATAACCTACTCAATACACATTCACTTAATGCATTTGGATTCATAAAAGCATCTATAACAAGAGAAAACTCAATACAAAGCTCAATAGAAAATCTAGTTTTTCATGATTTGACTTGCAAACTAAAAGCACAATGAAATTATATGTATTGAAACTTGAAACCACAAAGTAAATCAAAGGAATTGAAATGTAGGTAATGAAAGCTTAGCTTATCCAATGTTGATTGAAGATATAAGTTTGAATCGAAGTTGTAACTGAATTGTAATATTAAATTGAAAGCTAATATAACCTAACAACCTAAAGCTATTTTAAGTGGAGAGAAGTTAGAAAGTGAAAATATCAAAAGTGCCCCTAAAATAACTATTAATCCCCATTATAGTGGTTAGAATCGTACCTCATTATAGAATATTAGGCCCGCTCATGATTGACCTCATGGTCATGAGTTTGGTCGTGACAATTTTATTCTGCGCAACAATTTTGATTTCTAAGTCAATATTCACCTTGTAGACGTTCAAATTAGACTTTGTGATATTCATAAAAGTTGTACATTTTTTAATTATATTTTGAAGGCCATTTGAATCAATTGATTTGGACTATATATAATTATATACTACACTAGATATGATTCAAATGTCAATACATCACCTAGTAGATCAAGCAAAACAGAGCAGAGTTTATCACGTTGGCAGCCACGGTCGTGAGTGTCAGTGTGACATTTTGTTCTCACGCCAAAATGCATGTTTCTTCATTTTCTTTACTCTTTTGTGTTCTTGTATTATGTTATAGTACTTTCAACTCACTCTTTTTTTACTTCCATAACCTTTTAGGACTCTCGAAACACATCTTTGTACCAATATGACTTCAAAAAAATATAATTGATTTCTGATTTACATTATAATAAAATAAATGCACTTCTTTAAACTCTCACGACTCTCGAAACACACCTTTGTGACAATATGACTTCAAAACACAACTAATTGTTCTCAAATTTACATTAGAGCAAATTGTCATTTTGTTCCATTAACTATAGGGGTCCTGTTAATTGCAGTCCACGACCTTTCAAAACTGTTAATTTCATACCTTAACTATTCAATTTTTGTCAATTTCAGTCACTTCGGACAAATTACTGGCCAAATGTCGCTGGAAAGTCCTAAACCCTAAAATAGCAAGGGTATTTTGGTCATTTCACACTCTTGTCTTCTTCTCCTGCGACCTCCCACTTTTTCTTAAATTTTTCCGACGACTGTTGCTTATCACAATTGAATGAAACAAAGAACCGTCCATTTTGGGAGAATTTGGGATGAAACGCAATGCCCATCATTCCTAATTCAGAATTGAACTAAACTTGGTCACTTATATCCAATCCAGAAAAGGACACACTTCATCAAGCTCCAATAAGCCTCCTAAATCAACTTCGGGAATGGAAGCTAACAAAGAAAAAGCTTACCTACAAATCCAAGCTGCTCACTGCCAAGCTAATCACTTCAGCCAGAAGAACCGAGTTGCACAGCCGAAGAGGGAGAAAGACCATCTGCCATAGTCGTTGTTCGGAAGGAGCTAATGCTGACATTAAATGCCTCACCGTAAAATAGAGGAACCATCCCCGGGAAGAGTTGAGGTCACTGGTGGTCCTGCCCACGTCGAACGGTCGAGAGAGGCACGACCAGATCTGCTTGCTCTCCGGGATAACGGAGGTCTCCGAGGAAGAAAGGTGGGAGCAGTTCACTCTCGTCTGCTGGTCGTTGCTGTCGGGAAGCTGATGTCGTCGATCTGCTACTCTGTTCATCGCGAAGGCGTTGCCGAAAAAATGCAAGAAAAAGTGGGAGGTCGCTGGAGAAGAAGACAAGAATGTGAAATGACCAAAATACCCTTGTTATTTTAGGGTTTAGGACTTTCCGGCGACATTTGACCGGTAATTTGGCCAAAGTGATCAAAATTGACAAAAATTGAATAGTTAAGATACGAAATTAACAGTTTTGAAAGTCGTGGACAACAATTAACAGGATCTCTATAGTCAGTAGACCAAAATGACAATTTTCTCTTTACATTATTTTAAAATCAATGTCTCCAAATTCCCTAAATGGCACATAAGAATCAAATAAGCACTTACTTAACTTCAAATTACACTAGTTGCTTTTTTTCCCCCATAATTCAGTCAATCACTTTTTACATCTCCAATTACATTATTAAATTTCTCTCAATTTTAATGTTCTTTCTTAATTATAATTTCTTTTCAAGGGGTAAAAGAATATATAATTATCACAACTACATAATTATTAAGTAAGAATCAAATAAGTACTTACTTAACTTCAAATTAGCACACACCCGTATGAATTTGATATTAAATATGCACATAAAAATAGTATGTAAGAATGGACACTCATCATCTACACTAGTTGCTTTTTTTTTTCCCCATAATTCAGTCAATCACTTTTTACATCTCCAATTACATTATTAAATTTCTCTCAATTTTAATGTTCTTTCTTAATTATAATTTCTTTTCAAGGGGTAAAAGAATATATAATTATCACAACTACATAATTATTAAGTATGAAAAGAGGAGTACAAGTTTCTACATTAATATGTTTCAAACTATTATTAAGATCTAGTAATACATATATATTATTAATATAAATTGTCAAAATTAAAAAGGAAAAAAATTAAAGCAAAATAAAATATATGAGTATTTGATCACATTGCTAATTTAACTTTCAAGGAAGGACTCATCTATAAAATGGGTGTTTCATGCCCCAATCACATAGTATCAATCATGCAGTGCATGCATATCGCTTTTTAAATTGAAGAGAGTAGTATCACTCCCCTATTTTGTCAAAATGTTGCTCTAAGTAGCATTCATTTTGCATTAAAAACACATTTATTTAGGCATTTTACTTGACAAAATTGTTAAAGAGGTCAATATTTAGTGATAATTATATTAATTAATCCACAATTATATCATGAATGACAAAGAGACTTTGAAAATTAAATGTTAATCATTTGAGTAGAGCTTAGGTTAAACTCTAGGTTTACACACACACAAACACACACACACACATACACACACACACACACACACACACATATATATATATATATGGGTAGATCAAATGAGAACCACTGATCCCGTATGAATGTGCGAATTGCACAATCAAGTATCAGTAGTTGCACAATAAGGCATTACAAGTTACATAATTGTATTTACAAAAATATCACTGT
This sequence comes from Ipomoea trifida, assembly GCA_003576665.1. Taxonomy (NCBI): domain Eukaryota; kingdom Viridiplantae; phylum Streptophyta; class Magnoliopsida; order Solanales; family Convolvulaceae; genus Ipomoea; species Ipomoea trifida. The sequence continues at coordinate 15,973,342 of CP025652.1, read as the reverse complement.
ATGTTTTTTTTAAAAATATTTTACAATGTGTTTTGATAATAGTTTTTCAGGTACACAATCAATTATGTGCCAATGCACAATCAGGTATTAGAGATTGACAGTTGCACAACCAGACAATATAAGATGCACAATGGGTAATTCGCAGTTCTCAATATGAAAACCATATAGAATCCAATTTATATGAGAACCACTCCCCAGGTGAGAATATGGGGAGAAATCCAAACCATTTATCTGCAAGATCTGATGGATAGGAAATCAAGTAAAAAAGAAGCAGGGTCATTTTCATAAATATTGCAAACTTTTGAAATTTGTAATTTGTAATATTTATAAAAATAACCCATTTTTTTCTTTATTTTAAAACGTTAGATTTACTAGATGGATGATTTGGATTTGTGCACAGCTTCTCACCTAGGACATGGTTCTAATGGAAGTGGGATGTTAGTTACACTTGTATGAGACGGTTTCATGGATCTTAATTTGTGAGACGGTCAACTATTAGAAAGTTTCTTGTTATTTATAATAGCAATCATATATAATACTTATTACAGAAAATTGAATAACAATTTGAAATAAATAAATTGTTACTTATAATAGATATTATAATATTTATATATGAAATTGTGATACTATTTAGGGTAAAATAATTGCTACTAATGATAAATATTGTAATACTTATAACCAAAATTATATATGATATTTACAAAGTGTTATTCTAATGTAAATATTGGAATATATGCGAAATGTTATTTATTAAAGAAATTGTAATACTTATTGTAGAAAATTTAATACCAACTTGAATTAAAGCTAAATCGTTACTTATGATAGATATTGTAATACTTATATGTGAAATTGTAATATTATTTAAGACAAAATTAATTGTTACTAATGATAAATATATGGTAATACTTATAACTAAAATTGTGATACTTATACATTTAGTGGTTTACCATCGGAGCCGTAAAGATTATTTGCATGCATTAACTTTTAAACATATTTATTATTGACATAACATAAGCATTTATTGACACGACTACAATTGAATTAGGTTGAAATAATTTAGAAATAATTTAGTTGTTGGAAATGTGACTCCAAACCCCATACTTGAACGTATGCTGATATATGCATGGCACTTAAATTTCAAATTTCGTCATTTATCGTTGACGATCCATAGCTATTCTCATTCTTTCCATATATATCGCTGACGGGCGCGCGTGCTCTCTCTCTGTGTCTATAAATAGTATATTAACTCGCAAGCTAGCTAGCTAGCGTGAAATTAAACCACTTGTTGAAATTACGGTGATCATCAAGAAAGGATCGGAGCTTTTCTGCATTTCATTTGCACTTCTTGCAGGTGTAAATGGAAAGGGGAGGCCGGCCTCGTGCTCGGAGGTTGAAATGTTATTTCTTGTGTAGGATTCAGTTTTCACTTTTCTTTTGCATAGTGGGAGTGGCCTTATCTTTTCTGGCGACGTTCTTCTTGCCCAATCCTCCTAGTCCTCCGCTTGGAAGACTCGAGGATTTCTCACGCAATTACCTGGAAGATGATGCCAGGGTTGAGCCTTATAAGCGTCTTGATAAGTTCAGGCGAGAAAACGCCATGTTTTACACACTCCGCTCTGTAAAACTCAAACTTGGTTTGGTGAGTTAATTAATTAGCGTTAGTTCATCATTTTCTTCTTCACTTTCTTGCATCCTAATCCCTAATTATTATTCATGCTATATTGATTCTGTTCCGTATGTATGTAGGTTTTTACGCATCTTTTAGTTGATCCATATCAAGATTTGATGATTAGTTTTGCATCAGCGTTGAAGGAGATTGGCCATGAATTCGAGGTTGCTTTGCATGCCAAGTTAGTTGGGTGAATAAACTATATGCATGTATCTAATGGTCTTAACTCTTAACATTATATTGTTTATCTCTAATCTAAGGTGCTCACACTTGAACATGGTCCTATGGCTTCTGTATGGAGACAAGAAGGAATTTCCGTCACTACCGTAGAAACTAATGATGGAAGTCTGAAAGTAGATTGGCTAAAGTATGTCTCCGTCTGATCTGGCTTTAACATTTGATAGTTTTTCTTTTTAATTACTTAAGATTAGTGCATTATATTGATTGTTTCTTGTTTTCTTTTATTCCATTGCAGAAATGAGAAACATTCATTCTTCTGTGAATTTAATTTTAGACTACATGAAATCGATCTGATCTGCTTGATTATTTCTATATATATATCATCTATCAAATTGAATTGAGCTAATTTCTTGTTAAGTAACTTTATTATTTAATGGTTTTATGCAGCTACGATGCTGTGTTTCTGAACTCATTTGAAGCTATGGATATCCTGTCTTGGTAAGAAACAGATTTATACTATATATTAGCAGTTGTTTTAGGAGTTTTAAAGTATCTTAATTGAAATCTGATCTCCTGTTTGTTTTACACTTTGAGTGTGTTTTGTGGTTACTACATACAGTCTTATGCAAGAACCTTTTAGAAGTGTGGCTGTTATATGGACTGTTGGTGAAGGTGAACTTGCTGCCCGATTGAAAAAATATAACTCCACTGGCCAGAAAATGCTAGTTGATAGGTGGAGAAAAGTTTTCAAGCGTGCCAATGCTGTTATGTTCCCAAACTACAATCTGCCGGTACATACACAGAAATTTATTAACTTTTGTTGGAATTCTTCATTACCTGACCCTGAATGATATGTAATTTAATTGGGGGTTTGGCTTTTCCTTTCAGATTGCATATTCATTATGTGATACTGGGAACTACTTTGTAATTCCAGAGCTTCCTATTGAAGCACAGGATGATTACTTTCTGAGTGATTCGGAAATATATGCTAAGATGGGGTGTGGCCCAGAATGCTTCATCATTGCACTTGTGGGAAGCCAACCCCTTGTTTTACTACCAGTTTTGCAAACCGTTGAAAATTCGAAGAATCATCCTCTCAAAATCATTGTCTTTGCTGGACCTTCTTCAATCATTAACCAAACTTCCTACTTGTGGGAAGCTAACTTCACATTTGCTGGAGATGAAGATGCAGAGAGGATTTTGAGATTGAGTGATATCGTGATATATGCATCGTTCAGTGAAGAGCAATCTTTCCCATACATTTTGTTAAAAGCAATGCTCTTTGGGAAACCTATAGTAGCTCCAGACCTGTCAATTATCAAGAAACATGTAAGTGCAGCTTGTCAAAACTTGTGTGCTTCAAAACAACAAACTTTTATGATGATTTTGATTTTGATTTTTGACAGGTTGTTGATGGAGTGAATGGCTTTCTTTTTCCAAAGAAGGATGTCAAGGTTTTAACTAAGATAATGGGCCGTGTAGTTTTTAATGGAAAATTGTCACGTGTGGCTCGAAATGTTGCATTTACTGGACAGCATATAGCCCTCAACCTTATGGTTTCCAAGAGTATTGAAGGGTATGCTTTGGTATTGGAAAACATTATCAAGATTATTGTTCCACCTGGAGGAGTTGCAGCAATGTATCAGGCCCCTAAGTTTCTAGTGCCAAGACAGAAGTGGCTTCTTTCTGAAACAGTTACTAAGTATGTGAGCAGAAGTTTTAGGACCCATAGCTTTTTAAACAAGTTTGAGAAGCAATTTAATCCTATTCAGACAGAGAGTTCAATGGATGAGATGGACCACATTATTATGAATCATTTCTGGGATGAAGAAAAAGATTTACAAATTGCAAATAGCATCAAGGAAGCAGAGGAGGAAGAGGTAACTAACTGATTCTCATTCTTGTTCTTTCCAGAATTTACTCTGCTCATAATATAATTGTTTCCATTTGGATTTGATGGATGCAGCTAGAAGGCAGAAATGTTCAACGAAAAAGGGGAACATGGGAGGAAATATCCAAACTTCTAAAAAAGGCTGAGCATTTTAGGAAAGTTTCGCATGAGAGGGAGTATGGGGAGCTTGAAAGGACAGGCCAACCATTGTGCATATATGAACCTTATTATGGAGAGGGGACCTGGCCATTTTTGCACAATTCATCGCTATATCGAGGACTTGGGCTTGTGAGTAGTCATCGTCTTGTTCTTCGTCTACTATATATATATATACTACTTGTCTTAGCTTAACTGTTGATACATTTGCTGGCAGTCTACTAAAGGACGCAGACCTGAATTCGATGACATTGATGCACCTTCTCGTCTTTCACTACTGCGTGACCCTTATTACAGAGATGTCCTTGGTGAATATGGAGGCTTCTTTGCCATTGCAAACCGGACTGGTCGCATACACAAACATCCTTGGATAGGTTTCCAATCTTGGAGAGCAACGGCAAGAAAGGTTCGATCATTTGTTACTCTTAAGTTTGATATTTTTCTTATAAACCTAGCTAGCTAGCTTATCAGAATAATATTTATTGAATTTAATCTCAATTCTGCGTGGATTAAGCAGGAATCTTTGTCTAAGATAGCAGAAACATCATTGTTAGAGGCCATTGAAGCACTCAGATATGGTGATGCTTTGTTCTTCTGGGCTCGCATGGACAGGGATCCCAGAAACCCACAAAGACAGGATTTCTGGTCATTCTGTGATGCTATTAATGCTGGAAACTGCCAGTAAGACTGCTGACATTAAATTTTCTATTTTTTTTTTTTTCTGAAATGTGTCTTTCATGGATGGATGAAGAGCTTATTGGGGATTTCTTTGTTGATTGAAGGGATGCTTTCTCTAAGGCTATGAAGCAGATGTATGGTATTAACCTGCAGAATTTTAGTGCTGTTCCTCCTATGCCTGCTGTTGGAGGCAATTGGTCTGTGAGGCATAGCTGGGTTTTACCAACAAGATCCTTCCTAGAGTTTGCAATGTTTTCTAGGTAGATACATTGTTAATTTGGCTCTTAATTCTTGGTTTTTGCACCTGACAAACTCTGGCATTGCATTGCAGGATGTTTGTGGATGCACTTGATTCACAATTGTATGATCAACACCATCAAAGTGGATATTGCTATTTGAGTGTAAGAAAGGAGGACAAGCATTGCTACTCTAGGATGCTGGAGTTGGTTATAAATGTGTGGGCATATCACAGTGCAAGAAGAATGGTGTATGTGGAGCCAAAGAGAGGGAGAATGCGAGAAGAGCACAAATTGGAGACGAGGAGAGGGAAAATGTGGGTGAAATGGTTCCACTACAGCACTCTAAAACAAATGGATGAAGAACTGGCAGAGGTAGCAGACATTGATCCACCGGGGAAGCGGTGGCTATGGCCATCCACAGGTGAAGTTGTGTGGCAAGGTATCTTGGAGAGGGAGAAGCTTGAAATGGAGAAGGAGAGAGAGTTGCGGAAGAAACAGAAGGAGGACAAGAGGTCAAGGAGGAGAAAACGAGGCCACCGGGAACATTTTCAGGAACCATTGGGGGGAAAATATGTGAAGCCTCCTCCAGAGACACAAAATTCAACACATAGCCGCCTAAACCACTAGTAGTAGATGATGATATGATGCATACTTAGAAGATTAGTTGGATTTGTAGATCATTTTCCTTTTTTCGTTAATGCTGCCAAAGCTTCAAGCATTTTAATATGACTAGTGTTTGAAATGATGTTGGAATGAAATTGCAATTTAGCTTGCATCAAATCTTAAAATAAATATTTTTTTTAATACAACTAACTCTATTAGACCATTGAAGTTCAAACTCATGATCTCTCATATGAACCACTACTTTGCCATTTGAACACAAGATGCGTGGCTCTAAAATAAGTAATTAAACTATATATTTATGGGATTTCTAATATAGGCTTATATAGGATACAATGGAACGTTGAATGCCACCTTGTGTTCTAAAATAAGTAGTTTTGTACGAAGCTTCGTTTGAGGACCATGCATTTCATTTATTATACACTTGTCCATTGTTCAAACCTTATTCCAATTACCTATCTATTGGGGTGATTAATACCGAACCTTAGAAGCTCGACATCCGATCACCTCGAATCTAGTTAATTAGATAATTCAAACTTACAATAACATGGTGAACGAATGGCTACTAAATTCTGTATACCCTTCTATCAATCCACCTAGTACCATAACTGATACCTACATCATACACAAATTTTACTGTGGACCATGTGTCAAAACGACGTCGTTTTGATTAATGAAAACAACGGCTGAAACGGTTCCGTTTCGCGCAACTGCAGTTCCTTTTCAACACAACTGCAGTTTCTTTTCGATATAACTGCAGTATCCAAAAATGTGAAACTGTTATTCAGTATCAGTTCAACACAATTGCAGTTTCCTTTCAACACAACTGCAGTTCCTTTTCGATATAACTGTAGTTTCATTCGATAATATAAAAACAAATGTGAGGCAGTATCTTTTAAGATGAACTATAGTATCAGTTACGGAGCTCCATTACGACTTACGGCAACCGTTTCTCCTACTTATTGAAACAACGTCGTTTTGTCACCATGGTCCATAATGCATTGAAATTGTGGACCATGGTCCACCGTATAACGATTGTACATCATAGGGATTGACTTTTCATGTCAATATTCACTAATGTGTTGGTTTTTGAACAACCATTTATCGGAGCACCATTTTATAAATTCGCAACATTTGTGGATCATTGTTTATACTGATCTATGAAAGTGGCCTCCTCTCCTTCCCTTCGGTGCTTGGTTTTTGCTTGACGACCTTCATGCCTATTTCTAAGCTCTCCGACTGGCTCTTGCACCATTCCAGCTCCTTCTCCTAGTCGGTCGTGCGCTGAATGAGCGGCCCTCCAATTGTTATGCCGTGGACCTGGGTCTACATTCACATATACTATACTATATATTCACATACATTATACTCTACATTCACACTTTGTAAACTCCACATTCACATACAGTATACTCTACATTCACACTTTGTAAACTCTACATTCACACATTACATGATTATATGATACTCTACATTCACACTTTGTAAACTCCACATTCACACATTACAAGATTATATGTTTAGTAACTATATTACCACTGTTATGCATTCACACATTCAAAACTCTATATTCACAGGTCCTATACTACATATTCACAACTTGAAAACTTCACATTCACACATTACAGGGCTACAAGTTGCTAGAACTTCTTAACTCTATTACAAATTCACACATGCATAACTCTACATTCACGATTTCTATACTCTATATTCACAATTTGAAACCTTCACATTCACACATTTCTGGGCAACTCTACATTCACACAATCATAACTGTACATTCACGATTCCTATACTCTACATTCACACTTTGAAACTTCTACATTCACACATTTTTGGACAACTCTATATTCAGCAATATGTTTACTAAAAAAACAAAAAACAAAAGAAGAGACACAAACGACGTAGTTTTGGATCCAGGTCCACCTTGCAAGGTGGACCTGGGTCCACAGCATAATTTGCCGCGGCCCTCTCACCAAGCCTATCAAAGGCCAAATGAGCGGGCGCCTCTAAGCCCAATCCAGTGCGGTTGTGCGGGCTGGAGTCTCGCTGTGAGTCAACCACTTTTTTAGTGGGATGTAGGGTCGTTCCAAACATTTTATAGGCCCTGGGGCGAAATTAAAAAAAGGACCCCTATATAAAACAGACTAAGATTTAAATTTAATAATATTAAAAAAATGATAATATCAAATAACGTGAAATAATATTAGAAAATTTGCAACAACTTTTTAAATACAATCATTACAAAAAATTCATGCGTGCTTTACTCGATGCAAAATCATCGATAATTGTATCAAGATGAATATTTTCTAGCATATCCTTCTCAATACACAAAATTGCCAAACCATTCAATCTTTCTTGTGACATTGAATTGAAGATCTTAAGTAGGTTTTCAATAACTTTAATTTTGAAAAACTTCGGATTAACACGTGAATTCAAATTCTGTAATTGATTACAAGGGAGGGAGGTAGAGTCCATATAACATAACACACTAAAGACTCTCCTACTCTATAGGCTAATCACTAAAGACTAGACTATAACAACTAAACTAACAACATAATATAAAGAATGAATAATACAATATAATATAACATAAGTTGGACTCACACTTCGCTCCGTTGATGCTACAGTCACGGGTATCGTCAATAATATTGGGATTCCTAATCATTCCAAACTCTTAAATATTAAAGCAACAGTATAATTAGAATTTAGAATTGTATTAGGATTCCTAAACAACAATACAACCTAATCTGCAATCAAAAACTAAATTCCTAATTTCTGCAATTAGAACCCAAAACAGCCATTAGAACAACTGAACAAGTCAACAATACGTCAATACATTATACATAATATAATATAATTAATATTAATATACATAATATATTAATATGCATTCTGGCATTCCTGGGCAATTCGCCAAATCGACAATATATTATACATAAATACATAATATAATATAATTAATATTAATATACATAATATGAAATTGCCAATTCATAAAATTATTAAAATACTTAAATACCTTTGTTGCTTTGCAATTGCAAATCTGTAATTTGCGAATTGCGAATTGCGAAGGCTAAAGGCACTGCGAATTTTGCGAAGGCTCGGTGTGACTTGTGAGTTGTGTGCGGTGGGTGTGCAAGGTTTATTAAAGTCGACAACCTCTCTTTCAAAAGTCAGACAGTCTTCTTATTAAAGTCGACAACCTCTCTTTCAAAAGTCAGACAGTCTTCTCGAATCTGACTTCCAAACAATTAACCGTATTGTTTTTTTTTTAATATATACTAAGTATAAACTAATATATATCTATGGGCCCCTTATAGAGATGGGCCCTGGGCGGGTGCCCACCCTGCACTTGCTCCAGGGCCGGCCCTGGTGGGATGGGACTGATGCACGGACAACTCTTCTTCAGTTGGCGCTTGTTGAGCAACAAAAGAAGCTCATTCCTCTTTTTCTCGTCCATGAATATCCGGCCAACATCCTATTCATCACATCTGCAATGTTAGGCTTAGGAGGTGGAAAAGTAACCTGGTCTTTGGTTGAAGGAACTTCATGTGAGTTTCTCACCACATGCTCGCCGCTTGGGACACAAGCCAACTAGTAGTGGGAACCACTCGACTACTCAGGGGAGTTTGAAAGTTGAGTAAGATGGTGATATATGGAGTGTGTATGCGTAACACCTCCCAAAAACGACCTTTTTTTTTTTTTTTTTTTTTTTCTTCTTCTTATTTCCACCAATTGATTCAGTAATTCTTAAAACAAAATTTAGAACATGAAAGCTTTTCAAAATCTTATTGAGGGCATTATCGCCAAACTTAGGCAACCAACAGACCTAAGTACTAAGGCTAACTGAACAAAACAAAAATAAAATATAGTTCATAAGTCTTAATTGAAATACCATCACAATCCCTATTACATAATCTTTCTAAGCCTTGATAGTCTACGGGATCTTGGTCTACGGTCTACCGCACTCTCACAGCAAACCATGTCAACCATCACCTGCTACTCAAATAGAGATTTCAAAACACAACAAGAAAGTAAGGGGTTAGCAACACTTGCTAAGTAAGGTTTACTCCACCCTGAAAAATAAGTTTTGGATTTTTTTACAAAATAATATAGTAGCTTTCTCAAAAGAGATTATTTTGTAACCTTACAAAATATTATACCTTTCAAAAATACATATGTGGAGATACACTCTTCAAAATCAATTTTCATACATACACCTAGAGAAATAATATTCATGTATGGAGAATTAACAATATCTTCAAAATCCATTTAGAAACTGAACCAATACCTATGTGTACACCCCAATTCCAAGCCACTAGGTAGCATATGATCCAAGTAGCTACTCTTGGCTACCTCACCATTATAAAATTGAAAACTGGATCATAACCTATGTGATACATCCTCATGGGATTCCAAGCCCAATGAGTAGTAATTGGCACAAGTGAATAGTAATTCACTTTTACTGAACACCACACAATATCCTGGTTTCTCTAAAATAATAATTTCTCCACAGATAAATACTTTCTTCCAAAACTAATACTACCTCCGTCCCATTTTGGTTGTCTGGTTCGTTTAACGAGACTTGACTGAAGTTATTTTTAATCCAATTTTTTGTAATATTAAGTTTAGCATTAATATATAAAATTTATATATTTAGAAACTACATTAAAAGTATTATTAAACACAAAAAATTAAATTTTAAAATAATAAAAAATTTCTAAACAAGAAAGAGTTGGTTTGAACAATGAATAGTAAATATGACAGGTAAAATAGGACAGATGGAGTATTTTCTCCATAATATAATTTTCTCCGAAATATTTTTTTTTTCCTCTAAAATAATTTTCTCCACAAATAAATATTTTTTTTCAAAACACAATTTTCCTCCACATGGTTTATCTAAAATCATTTTTAATTCACAATATAAAGGTAATACAAATTCCTCAAAATATTTGTTTTCTCCAATAAATATTAAAAATATATCTTTCTTAAGAATATATATGTAATTCTAAAATATATTTTCCTTCAAAATACATAACACTTTGATATAAAATTCCATAACGTCATACGTAATTACATATACATCACAAAATACATTAAGGGTGAAAATATCATTGTCCAAACTTAGATATTAATAAATATCATTACCAGAATACGTAATACATATATTTTCTTTATAACATATCATTTTTTTTTTTAAAATAAAACAATCCACACATACGTACGTATATTAAATCAAATCCATAAATCTCACATTTTAACAAATGAATGCCATATCATCACATACATAAATAAACACATTCTCATATATCGGTGAAATGCACTAAATACCCATCACAATTAAATATTACTAATATATATATCGCTGCCATATATATAATTTATAATAATATTATTATTATCATTATTATTTTTTTTTTAAAGTAACCATACGTCCAGTTTACATACATATACTAAAAATATTTTCTTTTGTAATCATATGTACGTACAGAACAGATTTTTTTATTTATTTATATTTTCTCACCCTACCACAAATCACAAAATATACTCAATTTCACAAAGATATAATCAAGTGAATTAACCAAGTATACATGTAAATGAAATGTACAAGTACACATACACTGTACAGTACATACGTATAACAATATAATATTCATTACACAAGGGAAAAAAATTACATGTATTCAAATATCACCACATATCACATATACGAAATCAAGAAAAAATATGTTTATAGGGTAAAAGTAGGATTTTGATGGACATAAACACTTTCGTAAATATACTTTTATAACTTAAAAACACAAATTTCATAGGGTGGAATAAAGATGTGGATACAAACACTTACCGTTAAAGCTTATTTAATTTCTTCCAATTTCTTTAAGCCTCAATGTTCAAGTCCTCTTCTATCATCATCATCATCATCATCATCATCATAATACAAACACCCACTAGACTTGAAAGGCTTGAAGGGATGGTTACAATTCTTGAATAAAACAGAAGAATGGATTTATTTATTTATTTATTCATTTTTTGATTGAGTGCCGTGAAAATGAAGAAGAAAACCAAGACGAACAAATATCTGTTTTTCTTGTGTAGAATCGGTCAAGAGAAGAAAAAGAGGATGAAGGAAAAGGATTTTTTTTTTTGATCATAATAAGAGGGGATTACCCAGAAAAAACCTAAAACGACTTAGGACACTCCCCCCGTGGGATTACGCAGAACGCCAAAAGACGCACTCCAATCATCGTGAACCAGAGGCGCAAGATCGCTAGGAGCTTCAGACCATAAGACGAGCCCAGTAGGAGACGACAGGGCCTTCTTAGCCAATGCGTCGGCAAGACGATTTTGTTCCCTGAACACGTGCGCGCAAGTAATGGTTCGGAATGACTTCATCTCAGCAACGCACCGAGTGATGACATTGTTGTGCTTTCCGGCAATCGCCTTCACACCCCGCAAATGGTCGATAACCACTTTGGAGTCACTTTCCACGATCAGGTTTGAAATTCCCTTGCACGCCGCCATTCGTAAACCTTGAAGTACTCCCCAGGCTTCTGCTTCCTCTATCGAACATAGACCAATAGGATATATGAATCCTTCTACCCAACGGCCATTGTCGTCCCGCAACACACCTCCACATCCCGTCGAACCTGTGGCGTGAACACGGCTGCCATCCACATTTAATTTAAACCATCCAGCGTTGGGTTTCGTCCAGGGCGAAGTAAGCCGAACAGAATTCCCATACTGAGAGCCCAGAACTGCATGCTTCGAAAAAACTCTCCTGATCTCCGCTTCTTGCCGTTTAAGCCACGCCAGCTTGTGAGACAGCGGGTAAGTGATCTCATTAAACGCCTTGTCATTCCGCCACTTCCAAATCCACCATAATCGAATCGCGAAATGTTCTGGCCATGTAGCGGTAAGACCCAGTGATTTATCCCCCCTCAAGTGCGCTGCCAACCAGTCCGCCCAGTCCAGGTGTTGAAGCTTTCGTAACGAGCCCGAACCAAGCGCAGCCTCCCAAATCCCACGTACCTCCTTGCAATGCCGGAACAAATGGTCACAAGTCTCCTGATAACCTACACATGAAACGCAACAGATGTTAGTCGTAAGGTGGCGTCTCCCTCGCTCAACGTTAGTTAAAATTTTCTCATGCATGGCAAGCCAAATGAAAAAACAAATCCTTTGAGGGACTTTTAAACCCCAGATCGTGTCCCAAATGGACGGTTCATGCTACGGCGGAGAAGATAGAAGTGAATCATAGGCTGATCGCAGTGTGAAGACGCCATTTGGTTCCAACCCCCAACCAACTTCATCGTTAATACTCTCATCTCCCGAAAGCACAAAAGCAGCGAGTGATTGGAGAATCTTATCCGGAATAAGACCTTGGAGGCGTTCCCATTTCCACCCACGATCTTCATCCCAATAATCACGTACGGGTGCATACAACTCCGGCAAGCTCAGAGAGGAACGGAGGTGAGCGTACAAAGGGAGTGGCGTTAGCCATCTATCCATCCAAAACTGTGTAGACCGGCCATTGCGAACCTGCATTGCTATACCGTTCTGAATAACAGGTTGCACCTCCTTGATACCTCTCCACACATTAGAAACATTCCGTAGCGTCGAGTTCCTCCTGGGCTGGGAATACTTACTCATGACCGCCCTAGCCCAAAGACTATTGTGGTCCTGTTGTAGACGGAAACCAAGTTTCACCATGTAGGCCTTATTTAAATCTTGGAGTCTGAAGAGACCCAAACCCCCGGCGCCTTGATGGCTTGTAACCACATCCCATTTGACTAGATTAAGCTTCGATCGATTGTCATGGCCCTCGTTGCCCCAAATGAACTGCCTGGTGCGTTTCTCCATTTCGAGACACACCCCCGCAGGTAGCACCGTGGTCTGCATTGTGTATGTAGGAATGGCATTAAGTACGGCCTTTGCAAGGGTCGCCCGACCCGCTATAGAAAGCAATCTTGTTTTCCAACCCTCCAGACGAGCATTGATCCTGTCGAGTAAATCATTAAAAGAGTTGCAAGTAACTCGACCATGTATAGACTGTACCCCAAGGTACTTCCTCAAATTCGAAGTCTGTTCGATTTGCAAACGAGTCGCAATGTCAGTAGCAAGATGAGAGGAGACATTTTTGGAAAAAAAGACCTGAGATTTAGCGTAATTAATTTTCTGTCCAGAAGCGGCACAAAACCGAGACAGACACTCGTCAACAATAGCTACTTGTTCTATAGAAGCCTCCGTAAAAAGAACCGTATCATCGGCAAAGCATAAATGGGATAACGTGGGGCAGGAGGGAGCCAGCCGAATCCCTTTCCAATCCCCGGATTGAACTTGTGAAGATATCATTTGACTCAGTTTGTCCAAACAAAGAACAAAGATAGCCGGAGACATAACATCTCCTTACCGGATCCCTCTTTCTGGATTGAATTGTTGGATTCGCTCCCCGTTCCAATTTATAGACATACGAGGGGTCCGGATACAGTACATGATCAGAGTAATCCAACTTTGATTAAAGCCAGCTTCTATTAAAGTATTCTCTATGAAATCCCAAGAGAGCCGATCGTAAGCTTTTTCGAAGTCCAGTTTAATTGCCATATAGCCATGCTTACCACGTTTAGTACGCATGGAGTGCATGACCTCTTGGTACATAACAACATTGTCGGAGATTTGTCGAACCGGTACGAAGGAGCTCTGGAAAGGACCAACCAAGTTGGGGAGAATGCGCTTCAGCCGGTTGGTGATAGTTTTGGTGATTAGCTTGTAACTTACATTGCACAGACTGATCGGCCGAAATTGCTTTACAGTCTCCGGGGATGTCACCTTAGGGATAAGCACTAAGAGAGTATCGTTCAGTTCCCTTGGGAAAGAGCCTGTGCTGAAAGCATTGCGAACTAGCTGGAAGAGACTGTCGCCCACTACTCCCCACATTCGTTGGTAAAAAGCAGCATGAAACCCGTCCGGTCCTGGGGCTTTGAATGGGGCCATAGCCATGAGGGCAGCACGGACTTCACACTTGGTTACCTCCTTATTGAAAGTAGACCAAACCTCCTGCTGGAGGGCGGGGAAAGCCCCACCTAGGGTAGAGTGTTGCGAAGACGGAGCATCCCTGGAGAAAAGAGAAACATAAAAATCGCGCACATGGTCCTGTAGAGCCTCTGGGTCCAGAATCCAATTTCCCCACTCATCCTGTAAGCTCGTGACGGTATTTCATGCTTTGCGAATAGTTGCGGCCGCGTGATAATAGGCCGTATTCCTCTCGCCCGAAGAGATCCACTCCTCCCTAGATCTTTGGAACCACAAAAGTTCCTCTTGATATAGGATGTCATGGTACTCGTCCATCAATTTCCTTTCCAATTTGAAAATGCCGCCATGGGGAGATTTCGCGAGGCGACGTTGCACGCCATTCAAGCGAGCCAACACAGCTCTCTTTTTGAGGTGAATATTCCCGAACACAGTTTTGTTCCAACCTGCAAGAACAGTCCCCATACGAGAAATGTTAGCATAAAAATCATAGTTCGAATTCCAAGCATTTTGAACAACCTCCTCCAGCCCAGTGTTTGTAAACCAGGCTGCCTGGAAACGGAAATGTGCTGGTCTGCTATTCTGAATTGGGGCTACCACTCGTATCTTTAACGGAGCATGATCGGAGGCGATCCGAGGGAGGTGAGAGACCACCGCATCTGGGAAGAGATGTCGCCATTCTAAATTACAAAGAGCTCTGTCTAAACGTGCGCGTTTCGCACTACCATTAGACAAGACTTTAGTCCATGTGAAATTGGGTCCGGTATAGCCCATATCAATAAGGCCTTCAGAATGAATCCACTCAATAAAATCAGAACTACGTTGAGCCGAAAAAGTGGCGTAGTTATCTGTGTCTTCCTGGGTAGTAACCGAGTTGAAATCCCCAGCCACCAAAAGAGGCCCATGTAGATTAAGCTTGGCGGCAGTAAGTTCTGCCCATAACCGGCGCCGTAAGCTATGTGTCGGGCTACCATAGACCACTGCATAAAACCAGGGATTTCGTTGATCGCTCTGCATCTGCAAAATAATAAATTGTGGATGAGTCGAGACAACCGAAACCATCAAAGAAATATTCCAAAAAGTCCAAATACCCCCACTGAAACCCACTGCTTCCACCCGAACCCAGTCCGAGAAGCCCAGTTTTTTGCAAATCAAGTTTGCCTGGGCACCTGAAACTTTCGGTTCGACGAGGCTCAAAACGGTGGGTTTGTGAGTCTGGATAAGATTTTTCAAGACGCGGTGGAAAGCTCGCCCACCCGCGCCTTGACAGTTCCAAACGATGCAGTTCATAAAAAATGAACAACAAGGGAAACATAAAAGAAAACAACACAAAGCTCAAAAAAAAACAAAATCAAACAGAGTCAGTGGCAGCGCCACCCTCCGCGTGGTTCTCCTCATCCTGGTTCTCAATTTCCATAACCACGTCTCCTTCCACGTCGAAATCGTCCGGTGGGTCTGTATGATGTTCCGGGGTAGTGTCGTTCAGCACAACCGTGGTCGGATCTGGTGCGTCCCCAGTGACTACTTTGGTCGAATTGATGACCTGACCCCCTTTCTCACCCCGAATGACTACATGTTCGTCCTCCTCAGCCGCTCGCCTAGGACCGGATCCGGTTACCTGTCGTCGGGGCACCTGTGTCGTATCAGTCGGATGCGAAGTTCGGCCAGTAGGCCGATCATTGGTAATCTGCTGTTCGTTCGCTATTACATTCGGCCGCCGGGATCTAGTAGTTTGTCGCGCAGCAACAGAACCGCTCACCGCCGGTTGTTTATCTGCTCGCCTCCCCGGATGTTCAGCGGCCTGGTGATCGCCCGCGTCGACTTCATCATCCAGCGGCGCGTATCTAGAACTAGAAGCCTGGTTCGCCCCGCCGGCAAAGGTGGTGCGGCCTCCTATGTCCCCTTGGTGACCAGGGCCCGACGGCCTCCCCGCTTGACGACGATCTTTCCTTGTGACAACCATCCACGACCCATAAGGTTTCGGCCGTCGGTTAACAGAATCCGCCATAGCAGAGCGCACACCAGGATTCGCGTTATGTGGATTCGCCGCCATCGGATCTGCCAAACCTTCACCATTTCCCATATCCTCCACCCCATCCTCGGCCCGCACTGTGGGACAAGAATCTTGGCGGTGGCCATACATACCACAGGAAAAACAAACTAGGTGAATACCCTCATAAGCCACCTTCCAAACTTTCTCCTCCAAAGTGAAAGTTGAGAGTAGCGGTTTGGTGATATCAACTTCAACGCAGACTCTGGCGAATTTTCCCCTGGATACCAAACTAGTCGTGTGATCAACGCGTACTGTACGCCCAAGTTTGTTTCCAATTCTCCGCAGACATAGGAGGTTGTAATACTCCATAGGTATGTTCGGAAAGCAAACCCAGACCAAAACTTTCTCCGTTGTATCCTCAAATGGGTCAAAATTAGGCACCCAATCCTTGACAACCAAATAGTGGTCAAGGATCATCCAAGGGCCTTCAAATTTGGCGAATTCCAAATCCTCAACCATCCCAAAACGTACTAAGAAGTAGTCATTCTCTAGTGCTATGAGTTCCATACGACCTTTAGGATGCCACATTGAGGTTAAACGGCGTAAAAGGTACGCATACCCTACTCTTCGTCCCATCACTTTGATGATCAATGATTGCCGCCAAGGGGCGCGGATCTGGTCCTTTTCTTTAGCAGAGAAACGAATCACAGGGCAAGTAGGATCGGAATCCTCAGAGTTCAGATCATCATCATCATCCCCGACAAGATCCGGCCCTTCGTCATCAGAGAGCGACGCTAGCAAGAACGGGGCAGCCCCCACACCGCTACCGACCACCGAATCAAGATAAGATCGCGGCAGAGCAACCCCAGTCGGCGTTTGCGCCGCCGTCCCAGAGCTAGAACCATTATCATTAACTGTCGTCGGCGTACCATCACCCTCGATTTGCATTGCTGAAGTCGGAGGATCCGCTAGCGGGGTCTCCGCCACAACGGCCACATCCCCATGCGATGATTGGCCCATGCCCGTAGCATCGACTGGATCCTGCTGAACCGCGCCGGAGGTACCGTCGCCGACCTTCCGTTTCCTTGTACTGCGTTCCAAAAGATCGGAGTGCTCAGAGTACCGTTGGGGGGAGAGAGCGTTCGAGTTTTCCGTTTCCATTTTTTTTTTTTTAGAATGGTCTAATCCTCATCAATTCACAATAAATAAAATTTATCGATACCATAAATTATGATTGTAATTCCCTATTCTTATCCTATCAAAATAAATTTTCTTGATCAAAATAAATTGGGTCACACTTTTGTGAGACCGTCTCACACATCCTTATTGGATAGATATATAAATACATAAACACAGTTATATATATATATATATATATATATATATATATATATATATATATATATATATATATATATATATATATATATACATACATACATACATACTAGTTTTTCTTATGCGCGATGCGCAAAAAATAGGTCCCTAATATTAATATTTTATATTAAAATTTTAAATTTATTTAGATTTTAGATATTTAAATTATTTGTAAATAATAATAATAATGTAAAATATTTTTTATAAATTATATATTTATATTTTAGAAAATAACTAAATATAACTCCATATGTACATACGGTTACACATATATATTTATATAATATATAGATAAAGTGTGTGTGTGTGTGTATATATATATATATATATATATATATATATATATATATATATAGATTTCTATTCAAATGTGGCCGCGTTCTTACGTGTGGCCGTGCGGTTTACACCACTCAATGTGAAGAAATTCACCACTCAATGTTACGAAATGCACCACTCAATAACATGAGTGGTGTATTTTATATTTAAGAAATACACCACTTAATGTTATTGAGTGGTGCATTTCGTAACATTGAGTGGTGCATTTCTTAACATTGAGTGGTGTTAAGGGCACGGCCGCACGTAAGGGCACGGCCGCACCTGAACATGACCCATATATATATATATATATATATATATATATATATATATATATATATATATAAAACTATATAACTATATAGTCCATAATAAATATATAAATATACATATATACAGTATACGTACCATACATATATATTTAGTCAAAACAATTTTTTTTCTTTTACCATAAAATAGTTTTTCCAAATAAAAATAAAATAAAATAATTTATCACTATATTAAGATATGATCAAATGAGAATAAATGTTAGAAATTTGTAATGGCTTGATGATAAGGAAACGGTAATGATTCAGAAATGAGAATTCCAAAAAGACCGGGTATTACCATCTACCCTCCTTAAAGGAAGGCTTTGTCCCCGAAGCAACCCTATCTTAGAACTATGTCTAAACGATTTAGGATGCTATTCAAATACTAAATTTCGGAGTTAGGTGTTAAAGTATGAGAGGGTATCCACACACCGAATATCGTCTCAAGGAGTAGACCGTAAGCGGGTTGAACAGTAAGTGGTTAATCACAAGAGTGTAGATTGTTTGGAAGCTAGTTCAAAGAGTGAGTTGAGGGATGTCAAGTGCTAAGTGTAATGATAAAGCAATTAACTAAGGCAATCAACAATCAATAGTACAACAAATGGCTTGGACTAGGTCACTTAACTGTAGATGATATGGTGTATCCTTGGTTAGAGCTCATGTAATGCATTGACAAGGGAACTAGGGAGATGCTACTAGGTGCTAACGCCACTCTCATGGTCATTGGACTCTCAATTAACTTCAAGCCCCACTCTCATGATGACTTAAGGCCATTGAAGTATTTCATCAAACATGTGGTGTCCACATCTCCTTCAAAGGTGAGTTGGATTAGTGAAAGGTGTGACTATAGGGTTGCCCTATTCTCATAGTGACAAGACCTTTTCCATGCACCTCTTGCACAATTTGGCCACAATAATAAAGAGTCAATACAAACCACCAATCTCACAACTAGAACCATCGTCAAGTCATTACACTAGCTCATAGCTCAATTAAATCACATAACATCAATAACAGAAGATGACTTAATCCAATCCCTACTTGAGTCTAGCTAAAGCATGAATTGAAATCAAAGACATTTGCAACAAAAATTAGAAGTAATAAAATGAAAAGAAAGCAAAAAGAAAGACTTAGCTTTGATTAAGAGTTATGAAAATGAAATATGAAATTGCAAGATGAAATATGAAATTGTTTTTCAAATCTTCTTCAAAGATGGATTCATTACACAATGAAATGTTTGGAGATGTTTTCTCTCCAAGATTTAGAGAATGAAGAATGAAAAGTTTCCTAAAAATAACCACCTATGTCCCTTTATACCCCTCAAATCGCGCTAAAAATACCATTTAAAAAGGATTGTGGGCATGTGGTCACGATCGAGTTCACGTCAAGCCGTGAACTCGACCGTGATCGCCAATTCTGCGCAGCAGTTCTGGTTTATAGGACATTTTTCACATTGTAGATGTCCGAATTAGCCTTTATGATCTTCATGAAAGTTGTAGAACTTTGAGTTGCAGTTTCAATTCCACTTGAATCATTTCATTTGGACATTCCTAGCTCGAGATATGTTCAAAATATCGAGGCATCGCCTGATAGAGAAAAACAAAGTAGAATGTGTCATGCTGGTGGTTACGGCGTGACCACCAGCGTGAGCCCTTATTTTCACTCCAAAAAGCATATTTATTCATCTCATTTGTTCATATGGGTCCCCGGATCATGTCATGATACTTCTAACTCGCTCTTTTTCACTTTCTTGACCTCTCATGACTCATGGAATATGTCTTTGTGTCAAGATGACTTCAAAACATATCCAATTGAGCTCCAATTTACATGATGTTACAATTAATGCTTCCAAATCACCTAAATGACACAAATGAATCAAATAAGCACATACTTAGCTTCCAATTATTATGAAATTATATGAGTTTGATATCAATTCTGCACATAAAAGTACTATGAATTTGCACTTATCAAATTTCCCCACACTTAGACCTTGCTTGCCCTCAAGCAAGACAAACCTAAGACTAGCAAATGGAAGTGCCAAGTACCATCAAAGCAATCATACTCCTCCAAAGATTATTCAAATAAGGGGTGCATAAGAAGTCAAGAATGTGTTGTTCCTCTCCCTACCTTGAAAATGTGGTGAAGTGAGTGTGGTACCCTCAATTGGATCAAAATTTAAAGAAACCAAAGATCTTAAGATCACTCCTTGTTTTTCATGGGACACCTCTCAAACACACTTATACACAAGTAAAGGAGCGGTTCAATCCACAACCTCAAGGACCTACAAGGTCGAGCCGATTAGTTGTACTGATGAGCACAAGCTTTCCAAACCTTCCACCTTTGGCCCCAAAGACCTAACAATAAAGTAAGTGAGGGTATGTCATGGACCACTTATTGCCTTTTGGCTTGACGAGATCATCTCTCTTTCTTCTTATCATCTTCTAGGATAATGTCGTTGGGTCAATCGACTTCACGTAGAGTTATATGCTTTTTCGAAGACCGTGCAGTGATTGCCCAAATCCTAATTAACAAGATGTCTCAATTATGGGATGGAACATGTGATGAGAAGGGAGAAGAGGGGCGCACTATTCTTAAACATCTTAGGACAGTACCCTGTGCTTATTTATTAATAAACTATGTTTTCCCCTTCTTTGCTTTTGAATTCAAGGATATTCCCCACCTCCGGGCATACCTTGAAGCTAGAGTGCATGGGACGCTTGGACAGGTCCCTAAATCGGTGTTCCTCGAAGGATAGGACATACCACGTCTGGCCGGATACGTTAAACCATGACGCACTTGGGAGGCAGTCCCAATGTTATCTTATATTTCATTAAGTTTTTCTTATTATTGATAGTATACTCTTCTTTTTCGTTGTTTCAACAATGTTTAGGTTAATTAGTATTCTTCTCGACGAAATCCAAATCTTGAGGGATAAATTAGAAATGTTCATACAAATGTCCGGGAGGATATGATCAACTTGAGGAACGAAATTAGAACAGAAATGAAGAAGAATCTTGTTACTTTTCGTGAGGAAGGACTTCCACTAGACGAAATTGAGACTAAAATGCTATCGATGTCGGAAGAGCTCATGAAGAGAATGCTACCAATGGTTGACAACCCCGTCACAAATGACCACCCGACAATGGAGACCAACCAGCGAGAGAGTGACAAGATGGAAAAGACGATTAACGATGAAGAGGTGAGTGTAGAAGAATACTATTGTTTTATGTGAGCTTGTCGAAACAACGAAAAAGAAGAGTATACTATCAATAATAAGAAAAACTTAATGAAATATAAGTACCGGGTGGTCATTTGTGATGGGGTTGTCAACCATTGGTAGCATTCTCTTAATGAGCTCTTCCGACATCGATAGCATTTTAGTCTCAATTTCGTCTAGTGGAAGTCCTTCCTCACGAAGAGTAACAAGATTCTTCTTCATTTCTGTTCTAATTTCGTTCCTCAAATTGATCATATCTTCCCTGGCCATTTGTATGAACATTTCTAATTTATCCCTCAAGATTTGGATTTCGTCAAGAAGAATACTAATTAATGAATACACTCACCTCTTCATCGTTAATCGTCTTTTCCATCTTGTCACTCTCTCGCTGGTTGGTCTCCATTGTCGGGTGGTCATTTGTGACGAGGTTGTCAACCATTGGTAACATTCTCTTCATGAGCTCTTCCGACATCGATAGCATTTTAGTCTCAATTTCGTCTAGTGGAAGTCCTTCCTCACGAAGAGTAACAAGATTCTTCTTCATTTCTGTTCTAATTTCGTTCTTCAAGTTGATCATATCCTCCCTGGCCATTTGTATGAACATTTCTAATTTATCCCTCAAGATTTGGATTTCGTCATTGACCGGTGGAAGGTACTCACAAGATGGTCTCTCATAAGGTATGGATTGGGTGAAATTTTGAGCAAAATGTGGTGTTTTTGGGAAATATCTATCATTTCGTTGTGGTGGGGTGGATAACTAGGATTAGTGTAAGAATGAGAATACCGATTTCTCTCAGGATTATACTTTGATGGAGGGTTATAATGAAATGGAGGTTTAACAATTGAAGGAATTGTGGCCTTTAATGCCGGTTCACAATTGGGATCAATTTCCTTCATGACTTGAATGAGTCGGTTGTTAAAACTCTCAGCTATAGAACTAAGGGATTCCTCTCCATTTCGGTATGTAGGTTTCTCAATTCTTTCATAGTTAAGCATAGAGGGGGTATCATAAGGATATGGTGCGTAGTTGGGATAAGGCGGAGTATTTTGGTAAGAAAAGTAGGTATATTGTGGTGGTGGGTATTCATAAAGATTTGTATAGTAATATGGGTAAGGTTCATAGGTTTGGGGTGGAATATTTGTTGTATATGGTCTTCCATGGTATGGGTAACCATGGGGATATGTGTAAGCACTCATTTCGTAAGCTTCAATTGATTTAATGAAGAGAATTTTCCTGTGCAAAGCTTAACAAACAACAAATATTTTGCAACTAGAAGTAGTGCAAGTGAGTTAACAAGATATTCGAAGATAGTATGCTCACTTTTTCAATCAAATAATCAAAATTAAGAAAATAGAACAAACAAAAAGAAAAAAAACAATTCAAGAACTCTTTCAAATCTACTTCAAAAATGTCAACACAATTTCAAGAACCGTATGCCATCCCCGGCAACGACACCATTTTGATGTTGTTGTATGTGTGGTGAGTGAATGTAGAATGGAAGGTGTTAAAACGAAGAGTCAAGACTCCCCGAGTGTCGTGTCTCTCAAGGATGACAAATTGGAACGAATATGTGTTGGCATTTAGGAGGTTGAAAAGGAAGAGTTACGGGAATAGCTAAGGCTAGGATTCATTTTGTAAGAAAGTGGATGGTTTAAAAGGGTTTTGTAAAAGAAAAGGAAAGGCGGAGATTGGGCTCGTGGCTAACCTAAGTGGGCTACCATCTTTTGGTTTTGTAAGCAAATGACGTGGATTTGACTAGGGAGTTCATGGCACTTCACCAAGTGGCGTCACACTTTGCCTCATTCGGTTGGGGCATTTCATCGAACACCTTGTCTACCACTCCCCTAGGACTTCTTCCTTTCTGACTAAGGGCGGAGATGTGGGTGAGTTGGACTCGTAAGTGGCCGCTATCGCGCACACACTCACTTTCACTGGGTTTGCTACCTAATGTGGCCACACTTAGGCACAAAGCTTAAAGAACATCAACCACACAAGTTTATCATCCAACATTCAAAAAGCTCACATTTCTATAAGCAACTTCATAAAAAATCAAGCACTTAGTTTAGCTTCGGGGCCACCAATCCCCTTTCTATTCTACTCTAGCATTAAAATAAAGAAACAAGAAGAAGAGATGAAAATCTCAAAGAAAGCAAGCATTAAATTAAGACATTGAAGAGAAGAGCACCATCCAAGATGAATGGATCCTTTACATCTTGTTCTTGAAATTTCAATCCTTCTAATCTTGCTCTTGAACCTAATCTACAAGGGAAGGAATTTCCCCCCAAGAGGGGAGAAAACCCTAAGGAATTTCAGATCTAAACTATTCTATGGCTGCCTTTTTCTTTAGGTTTTGGGAAAAAGGGGTTTATATAGGTCACAAAAAGACAAAATTCCCGAAGTGGCCCTTGTGGCCCGACCACGCATGTCACCACGAGTGGTGGAGAGCGTGGATGGCTACTAGAAATGTTCCACGCCCCTCCACACGCGTGTTGGGCTGCGTGGGAAGATCCTACTTTGCGGCTTCGTTTGTCTTTTGTTTTGTTTTAGCTTCAAGTCCATTTCTGATCTGCAAAATACTTCAAAACTTTTCCTAAAATCAATGTTAGAAGATTTTTATCACATCCGAGCTTAAAATGCATGAGATTGTTATAAACGGGTGGAAAAACTTTACACTTTTATCCCATTTTAGACCCTTAATATGTACTATTCTTGGTGCTTATCAGTACGCTGAGGGAGGCTTACAGTAGTGCGGCGGACAACTACCGGGTGTTGGCTATGAGGTGGGGAGTACAGGACCGTGCTAAGAGACCCGGAGAGGGTGGTGCCTCGGACTCTAAGAAGCCTAGGCCGAGTGGCTCCAGTTCGGGGGGAGGTTTCCAAAGGGGAAGTGCTAGTAGTGGATGCGTAGCTCGCCCTGTGTTGGGGCAGGGACCCAGGAGTGGCGGGGATAAAAAGCGGCACTTCCACTGTAGCAGATGTGGAAAGGACCATCCCGGGAGAGATTGCGAGGGACATCTGGTGGAGTGCTACAGTTGCGGGATGAGGGGGCATAAAGCTTTTGAGTGCACATCCAGGAAAGGAGGATCATCCCATTCTAGACCGGGTGCAGCCCCGGGAGCGCAGACAGTGACCCGCTCTTCCAAGGAAACCGAGGGTACTGGTGGAAGCAAGCCGAGTGGAGACCGTGGGTTGCAGGCTGGACCGCAGCGAAAGAAGATCTTTGTGATGGGCCGAACCCAGGCGGAGGCTAACGGGCTTAATGAAGGTAACCCTTGAGCTTAATCTCCAATTACATGACATGTAGGTGCTTTTTGGGGATATTTTCTAGGGTGCATATGGTTAGTTGAACCTTTAAGTGACCTTGCGCTCAGCTTAGAAGTTTAAGTAGCGTTTAAGTGATAAGTTCGGAAATTCGGTGTCGTGTTACGAAACCAAGAAGCTCGTTTAAGTGATAAGTTCGGAAATTCGGTGTCGTGTTACGAAACCAAGAAGCTCGTGAAGTCAAGTTAAAAACAAAGAATATAGAAGTAAAGAGGATCATTTAACGCGTATGCAAGACCAATGTTCGCATTAGGGCTCGAACTCGCTCTAAGGAGTAAGTGGCAAAGTGACTGAACCATCCAACCACACTTAATCGATAATCCTAGGTTGCAAGATTCAATTTTTATTTTGATCCGGGTGGACCTAGCGAGGCGGACGAAGGGAGCGGAGCAGGTCACTCTGCGGGAGTACTCCGCGTGATCGTGCGAAAGAGGGCAGCGGTCCAAGCCTTACCGCTAGGGTGTTCCGCGTGGGATATCTGGATGGGCGTGCGGAGTAGGAGGGCGGTGAGTGGCGTTCCGTTGGGGTGTTCCGCAAGGCCGAAGGGCATATGCGTACTTTCCTTTTTCCACCCAGATTAAAAACCCTACCCTTGATCTATCGGCTCATTTTGTTTCGTCCTTCTCCCCCGTAGCAGCGAGCAGTAGTCCAGCGTTCTCCGTGGGTCTCCTCCGTCAACAAAGCAGCCAAATTCATCGTCCCTAAGCCGAAAACACACCCAGTGCATTGCTACTCTGCTTCATGTCCATTCCCACTGTACCAAGTGATCTATCGGGTAACAACTTCAAAATGCCAAGAAGAAATCAATCTGGTGAAGGTGGAGGTCAGGGAAATGTTCAATACTCCATTATTAATGGTAAGGCTCTTGACCCGTTACATTTCTCGCCTGAGCTTATTGATATGTTGAATTTTCAAGGATTATTGGAGCAATTTTTACGGATTGAGAACATAGTCTACCCCAATTTGGTCCATGAATTTTATCAGAACATGAGGTTTAAGAAGGTTAATCAGGTACCCGTTCTCACTACAATTGTGAAGGGTGTGAGAATTTCCTTTGACCCTCCTAAGCTTGCTAGACTACTCGGGTTACCATTAGGGGGTGTGAATCAATATGAGCGTCACTATTGGATTGAGACTCAGGAGGTGAGTTTTCGGAATTATCTGCAGTATATGTTGGGGCGAGAGGAGGGCATCACATTGGATGCTAGGCCCATTAAGCATGATTTGACGGGAGAGCAGAGAATCTTGACTTTACTTGTAGGAGAAAGTTTGTTGCCAAATAGGAACAACAGTAAGGAGGTGGCTGGGTTGGAGTGTATCTTTGCGTACTTCTTGAAGCATCGGGTAAAGTTTAACTTGCCCAGCTTGATAATTTCTCACATGGAGTTCTGCAAGACGGCCAAGCGGATCTTTTAGAAGAAGAGGGTGAATGTGACAGGGGAGCTCGCTAGGCAGCCAGTTCATAGTGTTTTCAATGCGCCGAGTCTACACTACTGTGGCTTGTTCCAGGTGGGCGGGAATGAGTATGTCACAGCCCACGAGTTGAGCAGGATGCCAACGGATGAGAGTAGAGAGCTCATAGATCGCTTCCACATCCCCCAAAAGAGGTTGAGAGGTTTGATCGTGCCCCAGGAGGCCGAGCAGGCAGGCGACGACGAGGAGGACGACGATTCTGAGGAGGAGTCTGAGGAAGAGGAGTGATAAGCACCAAGAATAGTACATATTAAGGGTCTAAAATAGGATAAAGTGTAAAGTTTTGCCACCCGTTTATAACAATCTCATGCATTTTAAGCTCGGATGTGATCAAAATCTTCTAACATTAATTTTAGGAAAAGTTTTGAAGTATTTTCACAGACCGAAAAGGGATTTGAAGCCAAAATAGAGCAAAAGGCAAACGAAGTCGCGAAGCAAGAACCTCCCACGCAGCCCAACACGCATGTGGATGGGCGTGGATCCTTTCAAGTAGCTCTCCACGCCCTCCACCACGCGTGGCGCTAGGCGTGGTTCGGCCACAGGGGCCACTTCGGAATTTTGGTTTTAGATTGCCTATTTAAACCCCTTTTTTGGATAGATGAAAGACCAAACAGCCATAGAATAGTTTTAGATCTGAAGTTTCTTAGGATTTTCTCCCCTCTTGGGGGAAAACTTTCTTTCTATTAGAGTAGATTCAAGATCAAGATAGGAGGATTGAAGTTTCAAATACAAGATGTAAATGAGCCATTCATCATGGATGGTACTATTCTCTTTAATGTTTTGATTTAATGTTTGCTTTCTTTGAAACTTTCATTTCTTCTTCTTGTTTCTTTATTTTAATGATAGCCTAGAGTAGAAAGGGGATTGGTGGCCCCGAAGCTAAACCATGTGGTTGATTTGGTATAACTTTGCTTGAAATATGTGAGTTTTTTGATTGTTAGATGATAAACTTGTGTGGTTGATGTTCATTATGCTTTGTGCCTAAGTGTGGCCACATTAGGTAGCAAACCCAGTGAAAGTGAGTGTGTGCGTAATAACGGCCACTCACGAGTCCAACTCACCCACATCTCCGCCCTTAGTCCGAAAGGAAGAGGTCCGAGAGGAGTGGTAGACAAGGTGTTTGATAAAATGCCCCAACCGAATGAGGATGTGGGAGTCCAAGTGTGACGCCACTTGGTGAAGTGCCATGAACTCACTAGTCAAATCTAAGTCATTTGCTTACAAAACCACTAAATATAGACCACAAAGGTTAGCCAAGAACCCCAATCTCCACCTTTTCTTTTCCTTAACAACACCCTTTTAAACCTTCCAACTTTCTTACAAAATGACCCCTAGCCTTAGCTATTCCCGTAACTCTTTCTTTTCAACCTCCTAAATGCCAACACGTATTCGTTCCAATTTGTCATCCTTGAGAGACACGATACTTGGGGAGTTTTAACTCTTCGTTTTACCACTTCCATACCACTTATCCCCCTCACCGCAAAATACATCACTTCAAAATGGCGCCGTTGCCGGGGATGGCAAACGGTTCTTGAATTGTGATGACATCTTTGAAGTAGATTTTTAAGAGTTCTTGAATTGCTTTCTTTTTGTTTGTTTTATTTTCTTATTTTTGATTACTTGATTGAAAAAGTGAGCCTATTTTCCTTGAATATCTTGCTACTCACTTGCAACTACTTCTAGTTGCGAAACATTGGTTGTTTGTTAAGCTTTGCACAAGAAATTTTCTTCATCAAATCAATTAAAGCTTACAAAATGAGTGCTTACACATATCCGCATGGTTACCCATACCATGGAAGACCATACACAAGAAATATTCCACCCTAGACCTATGGACCTTACCCATATTACTATCCAAATCCTTATGAGTATCCACCATCACAATATACCCACTAACTTTACCCAAATACTCTACCGTATCCCAACTACGCACCTTATTCATATGTTACCCCCTCTATGCTTAATCATGAAAGACTTGAGAAGCCTACATTACAAGACAGAGAAGAATCATTGAGCTCTATAGCTGAGAGTATTAACAATCGACTTATTCAAGTCACGAAGGAAATTGATCCCAATTGTGAACCGGCATTAAAGGCCACAATTCTTCAACTGTTGAACCTCCATTTCATTATAACCCTCCATCAACCCATCAACCTGAGAGAAATTGGTATTCTCATTCTTATACGGATCCTAGATATTCACCCCCACCACAACAAAATGATAGATATTTCTATGAAACACCACCTTTTGCTCAAAATTTCACCCAACCTATACCATCTTATGAGTACCCTCCACCGGTCAATGATGAAATCCAAATCTTGAAAGATAAGGTAGAAATGTTCATACAAATGGTCAGGGAGGATACAATCAACTTGAGAAACGAGATTAGAAGCGAAATGAAGAAGAATCTTGTTACTCTTCGTGAGGAAGGACTTCCACTAGATGAGATCGAGACTAAAATGCTATCGATGTCGAAAGAGTTCATGAAGAGAATGCTACCACGGTCTAACAACCCATTCATAAATGACCACTCGACAATGGAAACAGACCAGCGAAAGAATCACAAGATGGAAAGGACGATTAATGATGAAGAGGTGAGTGTAAAAGAACCTACAAAACTTGACACCCCGGTACTCCAAGAAGTTTCGACTCCTGAGTTGAACGCGCAACAATGGGGAGAGATTGAGAGTGAAGACGAGGATCACATTGAAATTGTGTGGGAAGAAGAAAAACCCACACAAGGTAAGATTTTCACTCCAACTCTTATTGAAAATTCTTATGATGTTTCTGAGGATGACTCCTTTACTATTTACAATGATGAGTGTGATAAAGTTTCTTTTTGCTCATGGGAGTGTGATTCCTTGCAATTTTGTGATAATGATTTGGGGAGTGAGGATGATATCAAATCTTTTTATTCTTGTGAAAGTGAGTTTTATGAGTATGATGATCTGACATGGGAGGATGAAGAATTATTAGAGATCATAGAAGAAAAGAAGGGACAAGGAGAAAGAATTGTAATCATTGACAATTCAATAGAACATGAGCGGAGAAAGAACACATTGGATGAGTTAGATGGTGGTAAGTGTGTTCATTTGGGAAGCTTTAAGGACAAATTCTTGAGGGATGGAATCTATAATAAGAAGGGAGAAGAGGGGCACGCTATCATTAAACACCTTAGGATGGTACCCCGTGTTTATTTATTAATAGATTATGTTTTCCCCTTCTTCGCTTTCGAATTCAAGGATATTCCCCACCTCCGGGCGTACCTTGAAGCTCGAGTTCATGGGACGCTTGGTCGGGTCCCTAAATCGGTGTGCCTCGAAAGATAGGACACACCACGTCTGGCCGAAGACGTTAAACCATGGCGCACTTGGGAGGCATTCCGAACGTTATCCTTAGATGTTAAACTTTATTTCTTGTTTTGTTTTGTCATTTTCTTCGTGTATTAGCAATTTTCTTTTTAGAATAGCCTTGTTTGAGCTAACCATTACAGATCATTCATCCGAGAGTCACAGATTGCCCACACTCAATCACCGAGCATCATCATTAACAAAGGAAGGGAGTAAAAATCAAGGTAAAAATTTGCACATCACGCATCCACCCCCACACCACGCGTCTGAGGAAGCATGGGGGCTTTCCAGTAGCCTCCCACGCCAGTCACGACGCGTGTGGTCAAGCGTGGGACCAATCCAGTACGCCGAACACGCACGCCACCACGCGTGTAAACGTGCGTAGACAGGCATCAGATACTTCGCGGAAATTTCGTGCAAAGTGGTTTAAAACCCTCCCCCACCTTATTTCTTCACATCCACGAGCTACAACTACCTTCAAGGTAAAAACACTCCTCTCCTAGGCATTTCCTTGCAAGTTTTTCAACCTCTTTTCATCTTCCAAAGCCATTTCCGAGGCAAGAACACATATTTTCTTGTTATTATTTGCTTGAATATTAGAGCATATTCTCCATGAAGCATATATCCATGGGTTTTTCTTGTTTGAAGTTTTCTTGAGATATATTACTATGAAATAACTTCTTAGACTTGTAATAGGCTTACATTGCTTTTATATGATGAAAATTCCATGTTTTGCAACCTCTTTGTAACTAGATCTTAAACCCTTTATGATTTGGGTATTTTCTCATTGTGATAAGATTCATGATGAAATAGAGAGCATTCTTAGCAAAGTTTGAAACTTTCTTGCTCCTTAGGTGCTACATTGCAATGCCCAACATTTCATTTGGTAAAATTTGAGCTTTCATGTTTACTCCATTTTTTTACCTCAAACTAGTCTTGAGGAAGAAGATGAAGTTGACTATTATGTTGACTTTTTGAGTAGGAATTGCCTCTAGAATGTAAAAAGTTGTTATATGAGCATTGTTTTGAGAAAATAGAATTGTTGGGAAATTGTTGAAATGATCATGCATACAATGAGGAAATTTGTCTTGATAATATGTGCCATATTTATGAAATTTGTATTAAGTTTGGGAAATGTTTTCCGCTTGTGCTACTTTGTTGCTTATCTTATAGGAAAATGTCATCTCAACTCTCATTTGCACAAAAAGTAGGCCAACGAATTCAAAGAGGAAAGGCTCCAATGGGTGAAAGTAGTAAAGATCATGAAGAGACGAGTTATGTAGAAGTTCCCACCGGGACCCAAATACTCTTGATGACACCTTCCATGCTGAACTGGTATAGGCAACTTTTTCAACTCCCTATAGTACAATGGAAATATGTTGATCTGACTATTCTTGAGTCATATGAGTGCAAATACGGGCTTGAAAGGCTTATTCATGAACCTTACTAGAACAACCTCTTGAGCTGGAGGCAAGACACTTACGCCCCGATAGTACATGAGTTTGTTCCAAGCCTGCAAGTCAAAAGAGTGACAGGAGATCTTTACAGCCCGACCATCAAATTCCGGCTCTTCAACGAGGACTATAACATTTCGATCAATACCTTGGGAGTCCTCTTAGGCTTTTATGAAGAAGAGGATCAAACAAAGCACTGGTACCGAAGGCTAAAACATGACTTTGATGACAGGGATATCCCAAGGAAATACTGGACCATGATCGCTAGACCAGGAATTGATTGGGTAGGGTCTAGGGTCAGAGTTTCTAAAATTGTGAGAGAAGATCTAAGGGTGTTATGGAAGATAATTGCACATTCCTGAGGAGGAAAACCCGAGACATATGACCGAATTTCAAAGGCAGATTTATTCATCATCATGTGGAGCATAGACATTGGAAGCTCAGTGAATATGAGCATGATTTGCAAACATTGGCTCCTAGCTCAGCAGCAAAATTCAGTAAGATCCATCTTCATAGGACCAATGGTAACAAGGCTTTGCATCGCTCTAGGCCATCAGATGAAAATTGGCTGGTTCGAACACCGGATAAAAGGGGCACAGATTATTCCTCTATCTTTAGAGGATGTTGCAGGATTGAATTTGAGGCACTTAGCAAGAACAGGGGAAGACGAGGAAATGGCAAGAGACCATTCAGATACGCCAATGACATCCCCTCAAAGGTTTTCATCTTCACCGATGTCGTTCCTTTCTCCGTCTCCTCCTGAGATGTATTCACCATTAGATTCATCAATGTACTCCCCTCCGCCTCTCGAGGAAGCACCACATGCACCTTCGCCACATGCCCAAGAGCAAAACTTTCAGTCTGCAAGCTTTGAAATCCCCAGCATATTCACCATTGTCACGGATTAGAAATCTCTCTAGATTTTCCAATATCAGCTACATATGAAGCAAATGCAGAGGCTTGATGAAATTGCAAAGGAAGTCGCCACCACCCACAAAAAGATGTGAAGAAAAATTTTGGCGCAAGAAATAATTTTGTGAATGATGTTTGAAAAACTATGATTGTGGATAATCAATTTATTTTTACTTATATGACTGTGAAAGGGTTATGTTTTGAGAAATCTATTATTTTGAAAGTATTCATATTTGATAAATTTCCTAAATTGATAAACCTAGCGTACATAGTTGATATGTCCAAGTATATTATTTTGGGATGATTATATGAATATACTTAGATGAGGAATCTTTTAACCATGACAAGAGTTTATGGTTTAAATTCTACACGTTTAATCTATGTATATATATAATGTATATAAATGATATACAAATTGATAAGTATTATGTTGAACTATTATTATTAAGCCTGAGATGGGCCATTATTATTAAGCCTGAGATGGGCCATTATTATTATTATTAAGCCTGAGATGAGCCACTATTATTATTAAGCCTGAGATGGGCCATTATTATTATTAAACCTGAGATGGGCCACTATTATAATTAAGCCTGAGATGGGCCATTATTATTATATATGCCTGAGATGGGCCATTATTGTTATATATGCCTGAGATGGGCCATTATTGTTATATATGCCTGAGATGGACCATTATTATTATTATTATGCCTGAGATGGACCATTTTTATTATTATTATGCCTGAGACGGGCCATTATTATTATTATGCCTAAGATGGGCCATTATTATTATTAAGCCTGAGATGGCCCATTATTATTATATATGCCTGAGATGGGCCGTTATTATTATATATGCCTGAGATGAGCCACTATTATTGTTAAGAATAAAATTATTGTTAGGAATAAAATTGTAATAGTTTTGATGAGCCAATTTGTATTTTTAGAAATCCCCTATTTTATTTTTAGAGTGTAGAGTTTTGACCCGAAAGGCAAGTTTTGACAATAGTTTGGTTCGAATTATTGTCTTATAGAGTTCATTTCGTTATGACTCGTGTAAGTCATTTGCTTCCACTATACACATGAGTGTACATGATCCAATGGACAAAGCTTATCTATAGTTGCTAGAAGACTCAAGTTCGAATCTCATTGAAGACTTTTTAAGCTTTGGAAAGCAAAGAATGGAGCTAGTGGTATCACGGCTAAAAGGTCAAGATTTTGGTCAATAGAGCAACTCTTGGAGGAAGTTGAGTCAAAGTGGAGAGGAACTTCAAGACTCACTATCTCTATGTCTTACTCTATGCCATGCTAAGAAGAGTCAAATACATTTAGTTGACGAATATGACCGAATGAGCTGAAACGGAGAAATGGTTAAAAACTTGAGCATACATCCAAAGGTCCAGCGTTTGAATCCTACCTACTACATTTTATTACAAAGGAAGAAGTTTGGGAGCAAATTACACGGCCAAAGTCTTTGGAGTAATTTTTGGTCAATTAATCTTCCAATGGAGCTAGTTTGGTCAATGGAGCAACTTATGGAGGAACTCAAAGTCAAAGTGGAGGAACTTTGCATGGGTTACACACGCATAAACTCTACATGCGTAAAAGTTACTCTAAAACAATTTGGAGCAACTTATTGAGCAACCTAAAGTGGAATTTACACTTAACCATTTTTGCATGGTTCAAGTTTATTCCAGTAGTGATATAATGAACCAGAAGAAATCTGAAGATGGTGATTTTCTGAAGATCATTGTTTATACTCAAGCAAGAATCACCCGAAAAATATTTTGAAAGATCAACTTGCCCAAGATCAAAATCAAGAGCACAACAAAGTCAAGAATGTCAAGCTCTGAAGGATACACAGTCTGCAATATCAAGCTGAGAAGGCAACAAAGTCAAAAATTGGAGGCTACAAGTTTCAAGAATCAATCAAGCTGTAAAAGAAGACTTTGTGAGCATTTACAGAGGTAATTTGTCAAAAGTTACCAGCAACATTAAATGTGCAGATGAAATTGGAGATTTTATCAGATCAAATTGGCAAGTTATCAGATCAACGGTATGGTCATTAAATGAGAAGGTATGGCCATCAAGATCAGATTGGAGTGACCAATCAGATCAAGTGAACGTTCAAAATTTGAATATTCATAACGGGCAAATAATTCTTTGAATTATAAGAAGCCCAAGAAGACTTGAAGACACAAAAAAAAAATAAAAAAAATAACGAAACTGAAAAAGGAGGTGAAGAACACGAAATATACAGGAGAATACAGAGATAACAAACAAGTGGTATTGAGCGTGAATACGATAAAATACAGAGTGCTGAGATATTGAGCTATACACGAGAGAATTCAAGTCTTAGAAAAAGAAATCTTTATTTCTTTAAAACAAAAGTTGTATCTCAACCGAGGGTAGAAAGGAGTGTAGCTGGGTGCGTAACACTCGGGTGAACTAAGTGCAGCTTTGTGCGTATCACTTAGTTTGGAACGTAGCTTTGTGCGTAGCGTTCGTTGAGTGTAGCTTTGTGCGTAGCACTCGGGAGTTTCACTATTGTATCTGGGTGATTGAAGATAGTGGAAACCTTCCTTGGAGCAAGGAAGAAGTGGACTAGGAGAATTACACCATCTCCGAACCACTATAAATCTCTGCCTCTCATTTACTTTACTGCACTTTACATATTTGCATGTTTTAACATACTAACCCTTTACGTACTGTGTTGAGCATATCATCTGGGTTTGTGTGTTCCCACGTTCGCATGTGGCTCAAACTTTGCATACATGTTATTTGAGCTGTTCTGAGTATTTCCAACGTTTTGCATGCAAGTTATCTCTTCAGTTTTACGTAGTTTCGTTCTGTAGCACTTTACCGTACGATATTCCGCTGCGGATTTCAAGTTGAATTTATTCACTTGGAATCACTCTGGTTGAAGTGTTATAAAGTTTTTAATTGTTTGAAAAGTCTATTCACCCCCCCTCTAGACTTTTCCCACCCTATCGAGACCAACAAGTGGTATCAGAGCGGTTGTCTATTGAGTCAATATTTTGACTGCTAGGCAGATCTCATAACCTTCAAGATGAAGAGAGACTTGGCTCCGAACCTATTATTTTCATTAGACAAATTTGATGATTGGAAAATACGTATGCAGGTACATCTATCTGCGCTACATGATGAGATGTGGGAAGTAATCATCAACGGTCCGATCAAAATTCTTAAAGCCAATACCGCAACCGCACAGACAAGCACAACACCGCAAAACATTCCTAAACCCAAAGAGGAATGGACTCCTGAAGATAGACAACGAAACAACTTGGACAACATTGCCAAGGATATTCTATTCAAAGCTATCGACGATGCAACGTTTCCAAAGGTCCGAAAATGCAAAACCGCAAAAGATGTTTGGCAAACACTAGTCAAAATGGGCGAAGGAGACGAACAAGAAAAGGAAAACAAACTCACAATAGCATTAAAGAAATTTGAGGATTTCAAGATGCTGAATGGTGAAAGCATAGCCGAAATGGAAGCAAGATTTATTAAAATCTTGGGAGAAATTACTGATCTTGAAAAGAAGATTGATCAGAAGGAAATATCACTCAAAATCCTACGTGGACTACCGTCAAATTGGGACATGAAGGTCACAGCCATGCGAGCCATAGGGATCTCAAAACCCTTACCACCGACAAGCTCTTTAATGATCTAAAAGCTTATGAATTTGAGATGAAGACAAGAAAAGACGAAGAACGCGAAGAAAGAAATACCGCGCTAGTCACTGAACAACCGTCTACATCGAGGTCAGTAGATAATAGTGAATTTTTATCTGACGAAAATTTTGCTTTGTTTGTTAGGAAATTTAAGAAGTTCATGAGGAAAAAGAACAATAAAAATTATCCTCAAGCTAGCACACCCAGATGGACGAAAAAGAAAGTTCCAGATACAAACTTGTGTTACAATTGTAGAAAGCCAGGACACTTTATGGCAGAATGTCCTTATCCAAGAGTGAGCAAAAACAAAGGTGATAATGCTCAGGAGGACACCAAAGCAAAAGAAAGAAGATTCAAGAAAGACAAAAGAAAAGCATTAATTAGTGACCCACTTGAGACAAGTGATAGTGATGAGTCATCTAGTGGAGAAAGTGACACCTCAAAGGATGACAATGCTTTATTCTGCATGGATGCTTTAAGTAGTTCATCAACTCAAGACATATGCTTAATGGCGCATGAAGTTGAAGAAGATGAGGTAACATCTAACTCTTTTGATTCTGCAAGTACTTCTTTTTCAAGAGAGTCCTTCTCTTAATTTATGAGAGATTGTCAGACCGTTATGGACACTCATTCTCAACTCGAAGAGCGCAATAAATTTTTGATTCTTGAAAAAGATGAAATAAATGAGAAATTGCAAAATGCTCTGTTCGAGGTAAAAGAATTGAAGGCTAAAATTATTTACCTTCAAGAAGAGTGTAAATCAAGAGAAGTGAGAGAACACAACCTCAGGAGAGTAATAGCCACATTTACTCATTCATCCAAAATAATGGATAAAATGGTAAATATGCAAAAACCCTCAGGAGATAAAACCGGTTTGGGTTATGATCCATCGTGTTCTCAAGCCTCTCAGAAGTTGACCAATTCTACTACGACTTTAGATAATAAAGTGCAAGTGGTGAAATTTGTCAAAGGTCAAGATTGCACAGTAAGACACTACTACAAAAATGATCATATAAATATAGCTTTACACTACACCTCTTAAAAGAGGTGTAGTGGATTCTCTAAAATAAAAAAAAAATACCCTACTTTCAGCTGCACTCATCGAGATCGGGTGCTGCAAAAAGTAAATTATTATTTTAATAATTTACTTTTCGCGGCACCTGATCTCGGTGGGTGCCGCGGAATAATTTACTTTCCGCGGCACCCGCTTCTTTGGTGCCGCTAAAAGTTAACCCCTTTTCTCCCATCACCGTTATATTTAGATATGAGAAGAGAACCACATACACTTAGCCATTATATTCAGATTTGAGAAGAGAATCACATACACCTCCATCTTCTTCTGGTGACGACCGGTCGGCTGAGAGCTCTGCAACGTACAGCAGCGACGGAGGTGCGGATGTGTACAACAGCGACGGAGGTGCGGATGTGTACAGCAGCGACGGCGGTGTGGATGTGTACAGCAGCGACGGCGGTGCGGATGTGTACAGCAGCGACGGCGGAGGTAAGTTTTACTCCTCTCCACCATTTTAGCTTTTGTGAGGTAATTTTCAGCCTCTCCACCATTTTATCCTCTTCACCATTTTAGCTTCCTTCGTTCTTCAGATTTGTACAGTAGCGACGGAGAGAGGAACAACGGCAGCGGCGGTGGTGCGGCGGAGGAGATTGGTTACGCTTACTAGAGATTTTTCATATCAAACTGCCCGTTATGTTTCGGGTAACCGAATCTCGCTTTCTCCCTCTATTTTCAATTTCATCTCCCTTATTATTATTATTTTTAATAGTTAAAACGTGAACAATTTACTTAAATGTTTTTGTTTATGGTACTGATTATCGTTTCCTGATTCTAATCTGAATAATTCGGGTGATGATTGTGTACAAATGTGTTTATGTGTTATGCTTTCCTGTTTTATAAATGTTGTTGTTTGGTGAAATCGTTGCTCAAATCGAGTGGCTGGATTGAGTTATTCATTGCATTGATGCTTTTGATTTTAGATTTGTTTGGATGCTGCCAAAGATTACTGCTTTCATGTTTGATTTGCACATGGAATTCTTAGAAGAAATGCTTATTAACAGTTTAAAAGATAAGATTTATGGAAGCAGGAAGAAATACACTTATACTTCTAGATTATATGCTTGTTTCATAAATGTCTAAAGGTTTACTGAGTAAGGGGCTGTTGCATTGATATTTCCACTGTTATATGTATATGCACTGCATCTGGTGAACTATTTTTCGTTTTTTACACCACATGGAGTTGAATCTACTTTAGTTAACACTTAAACAAAGTTGTTAGGTTTTTTCCACTAAAAAAAAGTTGTTAGGTTACTGTCTTAGTTTCTTAGTTTAGAATTTTTCTTATTTTAGTTTTGGATGATTGGACTGCCTGGAACCTTTAATATTGGTGTGCGGCAGGATTTTCCCACCAGGTTTCTGTTCAACGTCTTGTCTTTTCACTAGAAGTAGTGGCATATACATGTGTGTTCTGACTGACTTTGCTTTCGTTTTAGGTTGTGGTATTATATTTTCTTTATCCCAACGAAGGCATCCACCAGAGGTGGGATTCTGGATAACAAATAACAATCACTGCAGCAACTTGGGACCAGGCCGCTTTTTCTCTAAGCATTCCAAGAAGAAAGCAGATTGATGAAACACAAGAAACGCTTCGTACATCTGCTTTACCAAGTGCTCATGTCAATAACATCTTTATTTGTTTTGTAGGACCTACTTCATATGCTTTCAAGTGTATGTTGTGAATGCAGGAAGGATGCAGAGTTTTCCAGGTATAAGTGTTGTTATGTACTGTGGTTTTGTGCATTCGCATGATTTAAAAATATGCGATCATTCTATAAGTATGATTGTTTCTGTATTTTCTGAGTATGATTGTGCTCTTTCTGTACACTTTTCATGGAGGGAATGCTGGCCATTTGCATAGATTGCTCAGGATTGAATCTAGTTCACTGGTATCTTCCAATCCATCTGTTCAAGACAATTTCCCCTCTCAGAACTTTGTGGAAAATTTAACCTGACTATAAATATATTGCTATTGTTTTTTAAATTCTCAATAACCAATATATGACTGAAAAAAGATTGTAGAGATCTATATACTTGAATTTTTATTATGTTGAGCTTGCGGTCTACTTGTAGGTTGATAGGTTCTTTATGTTGGAGATCACATTTATGGATATATTTTGTGCAGTAAAAAAGTTTTAGGTATGGATTGCATTGTGACTATTTGCCTTGTTCTTCTGCTTAGACTTGAGGTTTTCTATCTTCATAATTACTAATTATAAATCTTAATATGCATATATTTTCCCTCTATGAAATTTCTTTTCTAAGGAGAAAATGAGTGAGTAAATGGGTTCATTGTATGGTAAAATCGCTTTTAGAGAACTCTGCGTGGTTGACTAAG
The DNA here is from genome assembly GCA_003576665.1 of Ipomoea trifida. Lineage (NCBI taxonomy): Eukaryota > Viridiplantae > Streptophyta > Magnoliopsida > Solanales > Convolvulaceae > Ipomoea > Ipomoea trifida. The sequence continues at coordinate 15,934,064 of CP025652.1, read as the reverse complement.
TAATTAATGGACTAGAGTAATTCCAATTAACTGGTCCACTTTCATGTGCTTGTATGTAGCGTTGAATATTGCATTATTAATAGTATATGTATGTATATATATATATATATATATATATATATATATATATATATATATATATATATATATATATATTTAATTTTTTTTTAAAAAAAGGATGACTTTCCGCTACACCCGCTCAATCGGGTGTAGCGGAAAGTCATTTTTTTACGCTACACCTACTCCAGAGCGGGTGTAGCGAAAAGTCAATTTTTTAATTAAAAAAATACTTTACGCTACACCTGTAGAGGTGTAGTGGAAAGTCAAGGACTTTTAGAGTCACTTCCATCCTCTACACCGCTACAGGTGTAGCGGAAAGACATTTATAGGTGTAGCGTATGTGTCTTTTTGTACTAGTGAGACAAGGAATTGGTTATCAAAAAATTGCCAAAAATAGCACTGTTGGGCCGAAGCCTCACTTGCGAAATATTTCGCCCAGTCAGTCAAAGAAAAGGCAAAGTTTTGTTCCCTTAAGGAAATATTCCAATGAGTTTAGTGCAAAACAACATTTGAAAAAGGGGAGATTTTCGAATGGTGGGCCAGAGAGATTTTATCCCTCTGAGCAATATTACAAAGAAATTAAACCATGGGTAAAATCAAGGTTTAATTCCTTTAAGGTCTCTTCCCAAGTGCCTAAACATCGAGTCAGTTTTCAAAACCAGGCACCAAAAGTCTTTTCCAAAATTAGTTATGATTATAAAGTCAACAATGGTTACAAATCACCTTTACTTGGTTCAGTAAGGACAAGGTGGATTTGGGTACCAAAAATCACTAACCCCCAAGGACCCAAGCAAATCTGGGTACCTAAAAATGTTTAATTTGTTTACAGGAAGTTTGGTACTTCGATAGTGGATGTTCACATCACATGACTGGAAATAAATCTAGTCTAGTAAATTTTAAGAATATCGAAGGACCGAAAGTAGTTTTTGGAGGAAAAGATCGATACGGCCAAACCAAAGGAATTGGAATAGTTGAACGCAACGGATTAAAAATCGAAGACGTATCTTACGTGGAAGGTCTTAAGTTCAACCTCTTCAGTACAAGTCAATTCTGCGACAAAGGTTATTTAGTTGAATTTTTCAAAGACAAATGTCAAGTGAGAAATGAAACTACTGGAGAAATTGTACTGCAAGGAACGAGAAAGAGGAACATGTACGTAGTTGATTGGTCTACAACAAAGGAATCAATATGCTTAGTTGCCAACAACACAAATGCTACAAGCTGGGAATGGCACAAGAAGCTGAATCATCTAAATTTCAAAACGATCAACAAGCTAGCAGCAAATGATCTAGTCAGAGGTCTACCCAAAATAATCTACAAGAAAGATCAGATTTGCGATGCATGTCAAAGAGGAAAACAAATCAAATCTTCATTCAAGTCAAAGACACAGGAATCATCATCAAGACCCCTTAGTCTACTACACATGGATTTATTTGGTCCAGTAGACCCAGTAAGTATGAGTGGTAAGAAATATACACTTGTTATTGTTGATGACTTTTCCAGGTACACATGGACTATTTTTCTCAACAAGAAAAATGAAGTTGAAAGGAAGCTACCGGAACTGTTGAAACAACTTCAAATCGAAAAGGAACTCAAAATTGCAAAAATACGTACGGATAGAGGTACAGAGTTCGTAAACGGCGTGATTCAAACCTACTGCAGCATGCAAGGAATTCTACATCAATTATCAGCTGCAAGAACACCGCAACAAAACGGTGTTGCCGAAAGAAGAAATCGAACACTCAAGGAAGCCGCACGAGTAATGATTACAACAGCTGACTTACCGAAACGGTTTTGGGCAGAAGCAATTAATACTGCTTGCTACACCCAGAATAGAAGCCTTATCAATAAGCTGCACAACAAAACACCATATGAATTATGGAAAGGGAGAAAACCTAACCTTAGCTATTTTCATTCTTTTGGATGCAAATGTTTTGTACTCAATAATGGCAAAAGCTATCTGAAAACTTTTGATGAGCGTGCAGATGAAGCTATATTCCTTTGATATTCATCTACCAGCAAAGCATTCAGAGTATGGAATAAATCGACGATGGTGGTAGAAGAATCAATTCATGTCGTGTTCGACGAATCGTCAAAAGTCAAGGAAATTGATGATCCAAAAATTGGTAATAATGTTCCAAATAATTTTATTATTACTAATGAAGCTTCAAGAGACAATGTTTTACAGGGATTAAAAGATCTGGAAATTAAAGACTCCAATATTGAGCAAAATGGCGCACCAGGCGCAGGAAATTCAAGAAATGAAGTAGAGGAAGTTGTAGATCAAGTTGGAGTGGAAGTTAATGCAAGGGATGGAGTGGAACCTATAGAGGAAGTTGTGGAGGAAGTTGGAATTAGTGGTGGGACCCAAAGTGAACCCACTAATTTTCCCTCTCTCTCTGCACGTGAAGATGAACTCATTCTGCCACCCACTTCACAAAACAATTTTCAACCGGATTTAAGATGGCTCAAAAATCATCCACATGATTTAATTATTGGAGACGTGCATGAAGGCGTGAAAACCAGATCAGCCGCAAGAGACACAATGTTTTCATGTTTTCTATCTCAGATTGAACCGAAGGAGATAGATGAAGCTTTAAGTGATCCCAGTTGGATTGAAGCCATGCAAGAAGAGCTGAATCAGTTCCAAAGAAACGACGTATGGGAGCTTGTTCCAAGACCGGGCAATTACAATGTAATCGGTACAAAATGGGTCTTCCGGAACAAAGCAAACGAAGATGGCACCATTGTTAGGAATAAAGCAAGACTGGTCGCAAAAGGCTATTCACAAGAAGAAGGAATAGATTTTGATGAAACTTTTGCTCCAGTGGCAAGATTAGAAGCAATCCGCATTTTCCTAGCATATGCAGCGTACAAGAATTTTACAGTCTACCAAATGGACGTAAAAAGCGCATTTCTGAATGGTTTACTTGAAGAGGAAGTTTACGTTGAGCAACCACCCGGATTTGAGGTAAAAGGTGATGTTGACAAAGTCTATAAACTAAAGAAGGCATTATATGGGTTAAAACAAGCACCTCGAGCTTGGTACGATACCCTGTCAATGTTCTTAATTAGTTGTGGTTTTACCAAAGGACTAGTTGACAAAACCTTATTTAGAATTCAAGAAAAATAATCATATTTTATTAGTACAGATTTATGTTGATGACATTATTTTTGGAAGTACTGATAAATCTTTATGTGAGAAATTTTCTAATCTCATGCAGAACAGGTTTGAAATGAGCATGATGGGAGAATTGAACTAATTCCTTGGACTGCAAGTTAAACAAATGAAGGAAGGAATTTTCATAAATCAAGCCAAGTACACCAGAGACTTGATCAGAAAATTTGGCTTAGAAGGAAAAAAGTTCAGTCAAAATTCCCATGAGTACAGCACAACGATTAGATAAAGATGACAAAGGAACGGACGTTGACCCTACAATCTACCGAGGAATGATTGGATCTTTGCTATATCTCACTGCGAGTAGACCAGATATATCTTACTCAGTGGGTGTATGCGCGAGATTTCAGTCAAAGCCGAAACACAGTCATCTTGATGCTACGAAGAAAATCATTCGATATCTCAAAGGAACTATCAATGTTGGATTATGGTATCCAAAGGAAGGTAATTTTGACCTAACCGAATATTCAGATGCAGATTTTGCAGGTTGCAAAATTGATCGTAAAAGTACCTCCGGAACGTGCCAGTTCTTAGGGGGAAGGTTAGTTTCATGGTTCAGTAAGAAGCAAAACTCCATTGCAACAAGCACAACCGAAGCCGAATATATCGCAGCAGGGAGTTGCTGTTCGCAAATTTTATGGATGAAGCAACAGTTGAAGGATTACGGAATTAATTGCGAGAACGTTAGTATTTTCTGTGATAATACTAGCGCGATTGCAATTTCACAAAATCCTGTACTTCATTCACGAACGAAGCATATCGACGTACGACATCATTTTATCCGCGACCACGTCGAAAAGAAGGATTTAAGGATCGATCATATCCCTACAGAAAATCAAATTACAGACATTCTCACAAAACCGTTGTGTGAATCTCGCTTCGCAACCTTAAGGCACGAAATGGGGATGATCGAAATCAGCTAAGAATTTTATTTTATGCAATTTATTTTATTTTAACTGTATGTGGCGTGAATATGTGATCCTAGCAAAAGCTATGTTTTTATTTTGTTTACATGTGTGCTTTACGTGTTGTATGCATAGCTTGTGTGTATTTAATTTTCACCTGCTTATGTTTTTACTGTGATGAGTCACCCCTTACACGCGTGATGTAGTAGAAGTAATTTTCTTTATAGCTTCTTATCTTTAGAATTGCTTAATAATTCTTTTTATAATCTATCTAATTCTACACGTGTACACTATCTATTTGTAGTACTAACCATGTTACATGCAGATGAAAAGACACTTCTACTTTTGACCATGCAAAAAGGAGAAACGACTTTTGAGGGGCAAAGGCTTTGAATTCTTGAACATTGGAAACCGCCAAAGTGACATTCAATGTCTACTTTTTAGCAGTTTCAATTTTCAAGGCATTCAAAGCTTTCTATAAGATGAAACCTTCTCACACACTCCCTCTCGTCCAAAAAGCTTTTGTTTTTTGTCTTGTTTATTTTTGCAGGAAGCCATGAAGCCCAAGAGACAAGCCGAGAAAATCATAAGGCGTGTGTCTAGAAGGATTTCTGAACAAGCACGGATGGAAATGCTGAGAGCACGGCGCATTGCAAACGGTGGACACGAAATTGGTGACACCTCGACCGACCCGATCGTTCTAGAGGAAGAACAGCCCGTGCATGCAGTTGAGCCAGGCGAAGAAGTGCAGAAACCAGATCCTGACTATGTCCTATTTCTCATGAAAGGAAATAGACCTTCAGAATTTGGTGTGGAGGTTACACCACCTCAAACATCCGGAGCTACACAATACACAAGCTCAGATTCTGAAGAAACCACTATTGCTAGCCGAGTTTCCGCCTCTCGTACCAAGTCAGCAGCCAGTCCAGCCGCCGTGAAGAAGAAGAAGTAGAAAGGATTAGTAAAAATCCTTTTATGTACTAATCTGAATAAGGCTTATGGTCTAAGTTCCAAATTTTCCGTAACCATATGCCTAAAAATATTTATGAATAGAACAAAATATTCGGATGGTAACATATTCTTGAAAATATTTTATTTGGCCATGCAAAAATCAAAAGCTACGAGAAAAGACAAGAAATACTCGAAAAATTCATTTACGTAGCTTAACAAAAATTAAAATATATGAGATGGCCAAAAGATCTCAAAAATATCAAGGGAAAATAAAAAGGAAGTCTATCCCGAGATCATATTGGGGATGCTTACTTTTTCCCGAGAATTTTAGATGCTGCCAAAACAGGGGGAAGAAGAGTGGTCAATCAATTTGGCCAAGCTGGTTCGAGTTCCACCGCTACTACACAAGGGGAACGAACACATGGGGAAGGTGTACAATCAAGTTTTAAAATTTTTGCTAACCCCGCAGGAAATGCATTTTCTACCTTTACAGCCCCGAGGCATCCAAGCCAACCAAACACACCCGCGATGACTGATCAGGAGCGTGAAGATAGATTGGTTGATCTATTTGCCGACCACTTTGGAGTTACACACGATGCAATCTTGGACCAAGAAGAAAGAAACCCAAGAGAATGTGCAAGGTGGTATTTGCGTGGAGTCTTTCCCGCAAATGATTTACGTGAAGCCGCGGAGTGCTACCAGATCGGTAGAGTTTTTCAAAAATTCTATCACCTGGAGGACAAGGATGATTTTGGTAAGCTAAGGAAAAGAATAAATGATATGTTGGGTATTTAATTTTATTCCTAGCTTACTTTGGTTCATGATAATATGATGGCAATTCGAATTATTGTAATGGTTCGAATTAATGGGTCTTATGCCATATATTACCTATCTTTATTAGTTTTGTGTGTTATGTCTTTTAATTTGACTTAATTATATGTTGCATGCATGTTGGTACAAAATCAAAATTCACATAATGAATTAACCCAACAAAAGCATGATCTTTCGTATAAGTCAAAATAAATAAAACCGTAGGTCAAAAATTTTATGAAAACTCATCGTAATGGTTAGTCGCAATAAAGTGAAAAATAAAATCAGTTGATTTCTAGACTGAGCCAAATATGATTGAGTATAGGTTTTGGCATCATCAAAAAGGGGGAAATTGTTAGGAATAAAATTGTATTAGTTTTGATGAGCCAATTTGTATTTTTAGAAATCCCCTATTTTATTTTTAGAGTGTAGAGTTTTGACCCGAAAGGCAAGTTTTGACAATAGTTTGGTTCGAATTATTGTCTTATAGAGTTCATTTCGTTATGACTCGTGTAAGTCATTTGCTTCCACTATACACATGAGTATACATGATCCAATGGACAAGGCTTATCTATAGTTGCTAGAAGACTCAAGTTCGAATCTCATTGAAGACTTTTTAAGCTTTGGAAAGCAAAGAATGGAGCTAGTGGTATCACGGCTAAAAGGTCAAGATTTTGGTCAATAGAGCAACTCTTGGAGGAAGTTTAGTCAATGGAGGAAGTTGAGTCAAAGTGGAGAGGAACTTCAAGACTCACTATCTCTATGTCTTACTCTATGCCATGCTAAGAAGAGTCAAATACATTTAGTTGACGAATATGACCGAATGAGCTGAAACGGAGAAATGGTTAAAGACTTGAGCATACATCCAAAGGTCCAGCGTTCGAATCCTACCTACTACATTTTATTACAAAGGAAGAAGTTTGGGAGCAAATTACACGGCCAAAGTCTTTGGAGTAATTTTTGGTCAATTAATCTTCCAATGGAGCTAGTTTGGTCAATGGAGCAACTTATGGAGGAACTCAAAGTCAAAGTGGAGGAACTTTGCATGGGTTACACACGCATAAACTCTACATGCGTAAAAGTTACTCTAAAACAATTTGGAGCAACTTATTGAGCAACCTAAAGTGGAATTTACACTTAACCATTTTTGCATGGTTCAAGTTTATTCCAGTACGTGATATAATGAACCAGAAGAAATCTGAAGATGGTGATTTTCTGAAGATCATTGTTTATACTCAAGCAAGAATCACCCGAAAAATATTTTGAAAGATCAACTTGCCCAAGATCAAAATCAAGAGCACAACAAAGTCAAGAATGTCAAGCTCTGAAGGATACACAGTCTGCAATATCAAGCTGAGAAGGCAACAAAGTCAAAAATTGGAGGCTACAAGTTTCAAGAATCAATCAAGCTGTAAAAGAAGACTTTGTGAGCATTTACAGAGGTAATTTGTCAAAAGTTACCAGCAACATTAAATGTGCAGATGAAATTGGAGATTTTATCAGATCAAATTGGCAAGTTATCAGATCAACGGTATGGTCATTAAATGAGAAGGTATGGCCATCAAGATCAGATTGGAGTGACCAATCAGATCAAGTGAACGTTCAAAATTTGAATGTTCATAACGGGCAAATAATTCTTTGAATTATAAGAAGCCCAAGAAGACTTGAAGACACAAAAAAAAAAAAAAAAAATAACGAAACTGAAAAAGGAGGTGAAGAGCACGAAATATACAGGAGAATACAGAGATAACAAACAAGTGGTATTAAGCGTGAATACGATAAAATACAGAGTGCTGAGATATTGAGCTATACACGAGAGAATTCAAGTCTTAGAAAAAGAAATCTTTATTTCTTTAAAACAAAAGTTGTATCTCTACCGAGGGTAGAAAGGAGTGTAGCTAGGTGCGTAACACTCGGGTGAACTAAGTGCAGCTTTGTGCGTATCACTTAGTTTGGACGTAGCTTTGTGCGTAGCGTTCGGGAACGTAGCTTTGTGCGTAGCGTTCGGGAACGTAGCTTTGTGCGTAGCGTTCGGGGAGCGTAGCTTTGTGCGTAGCGCTCGGGAGCTTAGCTTTGTGCAAAGAGCTCGTGGTTGAGTGTAGCTTTGTGCGTAGCACTCGGGAGTTTCACTATTGTATCTGGGTGATTGAAGATAGTGGAAACCTTCCTTGGAGCAAGGAAGAAGTGGACTAGGAGAATTACACCATCTCCGAACCACTATAAATCTCTGCCTCTCATTTACTTTACTGCACTTTACATATTTGCATGTTTTAACATACTAACCCTTAGTATGTTAGGGTTTAGGGTTTGCGAGAACGTTAGTATTTTCTGTGATAATACTAGCGCGATTGCAATTTCACAAAATCCTGTACTTCATTCACGAACGAAGCATATCGACGTACGACATCATTTTATCCGCGACCACGTCGAAAAGAAGGATTTAAGGATCGATCATATCCCTACAGAAAATCAAATTGCAAACATTCTCACAAAACCGTTGTGTGAATCTCGCTTCGCAACCTTAAGGCACGAAATGGGGATGATCGAAATCAGCTAAGAATTTTATTTTATGCAATTTATTTTATTTTAACTGTATGTGGCGTGAATATGTGATCCTAGCAAAGCTATGTTTTTATTTTGTTTACATGTGTGCTTTACGTGTTGTATGCATAGCTTGTGTGTATTTAATTTTCACCTGCTTATGTTTTTACTGTGATGAGTCACCCCTTACACGCGTGATGTAGTAGAAGTAGTTTTCTTTATAGCTTCTTATCTTTAGAATTGCTTAATAATTCTTTTTATAATCTATCTAATTCTACACGTGTACACTATCTATTTGTAGTACTAACCATGCGTATCACTTAGTTTGGAACGTAGCTTTGTGCGTAGCGTTCGGGAACGTAGCTTTGTGCGTAGCGTTCGGGAACGTAGCTTTGTGCGTAGCGTTCGGGGAGCGTAGCTTTGTGCGTAGCGCTCGGGAGCTTAGCTTTGTGCGAAGAGCTCGTGGTTGAGTGTAGCTTTGTGCGTAGCACTCGGGAGTTTCACTATTGTATCTGGGTGATTGAAGATAGTGGAAACCTTCCTTGGAGCAAGGAAGAAGTGGACTAGGAGAATTACACCATCTCCGAACCACTATAAATCTCTGCCTCTCATTTACTTTACTGCACTTTACATATTTGCATGTTTTAACATACTAACCCTTTACGTACTGTGTTGAGCATATCATCTGGGTTTGTGTGTTCCCACGTTCGCATGTGGCTCAAACTTTGCATACATGTTCTTTGAGCTGTTCTGAGTATTTCCAACGTTTTGCATGCAAGTTATCTCTTCAGTTTTACGTAGTTTCGTTCTGTAGCACTTTACCGTACGATATTCCGCTGCGGATTTCAAGTTGAATTTATTCACTTGGAATCACTCTGGTTGAAGTGTTATAAAGTTTTTAATTGTTTGAAAAGTCTATTCACCCCCCCCCCCACCTCTAGACTTTTCCCACCCTATCGGGACCAACAATTATTATTAAGCCTGAGATGGGCAATTACTATCATTAAGCTTGAGATGGGCTAGTATTATTACTAAGCTTGAGACTTTTGTTATCATATAAACATTAAATGAGTTACTATTGTTATATAAGATTGTTGTTGAGACTTTTGTTATGCTTTGTTTTCTTCTTGTGTCTATACTTATGTATATATTGAGTTATTGAAGTTATCATATGCTTGAGAATTGTTCTTGTGGAGTTATGTCTTTTACTAGAGTCGAATTTGTTTACTATACGAAATAGATGATTGTATGAGGGGAAGTTTGTTCTTAAATGAAGTTCTTGCATCAGCTTAATGTTGGCTTATGTATATTGCACTTTGATTTGACACTTCACAAGTGTTCTAATCTCTACAAACGATTTACTCCTTTCATATATTTATATTCCAAGTCTCATAGTATTCGTTTTAAAACTATCTTTTAGAACTATATTATTTCCAAACTAAAATGTACATATTTTACGAGGCAAAATGAACTTACTTAGCATTTTATGCTAATTTTGTTTGTTTGTGTTTTCCAAACCTTATTGTTTTCATGATTTGATGGAAGTGACTCGTTTTGAGAGCGCGATGTAGAGCTAGTTGCCATTGGAGTTGTCTCTTGGTTTAAACGGATTAGTTTAAAATCCAAATTGTTGTAATATAAATTGTAGTTAGAAAGCTTGTAGCCTGTGCGTTTGGGTTTAGTGAGTTGGCCCGAGCGTGACATAATACCCCGTGGTTATAGTTTGGTTTTGCTTCCGCATTTATTTTCAATATGGTTAGTAAGAAAGATAGTTTGTTTTGGAGTATCAAGCTTATAAAATTTGGGGGTGTTACACACCTCCCCGCCACACCTCACCGCCTTGTTCTTGTTGAACATTCCAACGGGACATGCACATTATACAGTTGAGATGCACTGCAAGGACAATTCCAAACCCAAAATACTCAGACTCAATCAAACATGATGCAATGAACACAGTAGATCATTGCAGTACTCAGATTAGGATCAGATTACACATTTCAGAAGTCAAATAACACATGGAATCCATTAAAATAATAACCAATCATACCAAGGTTCAAGAATAGCTAACACAATCCAAGGATCTACAAGATAGGCTCAAGAATCCAACAAAACACAAGTTATTTCTAAGAAATAATCCACAGGATTCCACAATACACCAAACGACATATGTGAAAGTAGATTTAGTGAGACATGGATTGTTACCTCTTAAAGCCTATTAATCCAAAAGCAATCACCAATTCTAAGCTCATCTCACAAGCAAGTCCAGAATAAGGGAACCTGAGAACCAAATTGAGTCCTCACCCTTAACTCCCAACGCTATCCTTCTATCTAATAAAGCCATAAGATTTCGGCCAATGAAATTGCAGCATTTTCCCGCTCGCCCTAAACTACGTCGTTTTGCATTTTGGCTCTAAGATCTGGTGGACTTTTCCCGCTCATGTTTACGTAGACTTTTGGTAGTCTTTTGGCGGATGCATTCATCAATCAATTACCTATAATTAATATCAATTAGTATTTAAGTTATACTTAAATACTACCATCTTTTGGCATTCCCAATTTATGGGAAGTTGTTATAATTCAATTACAGGTCTTATATACGTAGGTTTTATACTATATTTATATTACATACATCACTCATATTTTGCCATCTCATCAGACTCAGCTACTTAAATACTATATTTATATTACATACATAACTCAAATTACATAAACCCTAATCATATTATTACGATTTTGAATTTCAAAATCCAGGCATGCGTATTAAGCCCCATGTCGTTTCGTTTATCGGTGTACTCATAGAGTCATAGGTTGCAACTTATCATCGTTCTTCAGCCTCCAGAATCCTTCTATAAAATGGGTTTGCTTTCGTCTTCTCTGCTTAAGTCTTCTGCTGGCCATTGTCCATACCTTACAAACAAAATGTCAATGCTCTATGTATTAGCAAAAGACATTAATCCTCAATGCTATAAGAAAGCCATTAGATTAAGGTTGATTCGTACTTACATTGTGACTGAAGGTAGGAACAAATCTGCTGTGAAGAGTCAAGAGTGTCTCTTTCACGACATTGAGGTAAATAAAATTTTCTCCTTTCCTGCTTCATCTTAATCTGCAAACTGTTCTGATTCATCTTAATCAAACAGTAATTGTTTATTGTTCATAGTATGCTAATACTGTTTATAATCTGCAAATTGTTCCTTCACAGTTTCTGTTTTTTTCCTTTTGTTTTTTTCTTATTATTTTTCTAGGGAACCTATGTTCATGCAAGTATACATGTCGATTTTATTGATCAGTTTTCCCATCTGCTAAAAGAAGGTAAAGTTTATGCAGTAAAAAATTTTGTGGCTGTGTCTTATTACTACCAGTATAAAACTACCCAGCATAAATACATGATGAGGTTCAATCAATACACTACTATTGAGAGACATAGGAGAAAAGGCTTTCCAAACCTTTTGTTTAGGATTAAACCTATTCATGAGTTATTGGCTGGCAAGTTTGAAGAGAAGCTGTTGATTGGTAATCTACTCTACACCATTTTTTTTTTTTAACTTATACTGCATACTTCTCAACACATCTACTCTACACCATTTTTTTTTTAACTTATACTGCATACTTCTCAACACATCTACTCTACACCATTGTGTTTTTTTTTAACTTATACTGCATACTTCTCAACACATCTACTCTACACCATTTTTTTTTTAACTTATACTGCATACTTCTCAACACATCTACATTTCATTATAGATGTTATTGGTAGAGTAGTAGAATTCTATTCTCCTAAGGATAAGGTCATTGCTGGTTTTCCAACACAATTGGTTGATTTTCTAATTGAAGACTCAAAGTAAGTTTCTCAATTACTGTCAAATGCTAAATTATTGTATCTATTTGTTTTTTTAAATGCTTTACAGTTCACTACAATTGTGTTTTTTTTACTTAGGGGAAATAGAATCAAATGTACATTATGGGATGAGCACGTACCTGCTGTTATGCCATTTTTCAATAACCA
>CP025652.1:15829060-15912596 GCA_003576665.1 Ipomoea trifida | reverse complement strand
AACAAGAGCTTTGGTGGGAAAACAGTGGTGTTAGGTGGTGATTTCAGGCAGATACTACCAGTTATTCCAAAAGGGACAAGACAGGACATTGTGCAAGCCAGTATAAATTCTTCATATCTTTGGAACAAATGTCAAGTACTGCGTCTTACAAAGAATCTGAGACTGCGCAGTGTTACGGCTGAAGGGGAGAAAGAAAAATTGGACACATTTGCAAAATGGATTGCTGACTTAGGTGATGGAAAGCTTGGTGGTAATACCGAGGATGATTGCAATATCAATATTCCCTCGCAGTTTCTATTGCACAGCAGAGGAGATCCTATCAAACAAATTGTTGACGAAACATTTCCGACATTTGGTACTGGTGGTATAGATCCTGAACAGTTGAAGAGTAGAGCTATTTTGGCACCAACATTAGATGTCGTGGATCAAGTCAATCAATACATGAACACTTTAAATCAATCATCATCAAAGACTTATCTAAGTTGTGATTCGGTTTGCAAAGCGGATACTAATGACAATATGTTGGCCGAAGTGCACACTACTGAATTTTTAAACAGTTTAAAGTGTTCAGGTGTACCAAACCATTCTTTAGAATTAAAGGTTGGATCTCCAATAATGTTGTTGAGGAATATCGACCATTCGATTGGTCTTTGTAATGGAACGCGGTTGATTGTCACCAAGTTGGGTAACCATGTGATTGAAGCCAAGATATTATGTGGCACACATTATGGGACAAATGTATTGATACCCAGACTATCTTTGACTCCGTCAGACCCAAGACTTCCGTTCAAATTTCAAAGGAAGCAATTCCCTGTCATGTTGTCCTATGCAATGACAATAAACAAAAGTCAGGGACAAACATTGTCTGTAATAGGTTTACTATTGAAGAAACCAGTATTCAACCATGGTCAGTTGTATGTTGCAGTTTCCCGTGTTAGTAATCCAGATGGTCTCAAAGTTTTAATTGCTGATGAAACCAAGGGCTTAGTCAACTATACACAGAATGTTGTTTACAATGAAATTTTCAATAATTTGTAATTCTCTTTTCCTTTGAATAGATAATGAAGTCATAATCTTTTTTAGCGAGTAGTATAATATGTTATTTTCCTTTTATATTTTCCAATTTATTACCCAATTATTTTCGCTACAAATCAAAAAATACTAAAGGCCGTGCATCGCACGGGTGCAATACTAGTTGGTACTAGTAATAGTAATAACAGACCACACTACCCATTCCAATTATTTAACTCTTAGTATATTCTCTAACGATGATCCCTATTATAAATAATAAGCTAAGCACCTAATGAATCGTGATTACGCTGATAATACTCATTATTTAATCATGGTAACTACTAACGATAAATCATTAAACATTAATGATGATCATTAGCACTGGAATCACAACTAGTCTATAATTAAACCTTAACCCATTATGATTAGCACTAATCCATAAAGCTTAATAATAAATCATAAGATTACCTTAAAATAAGATGCTAATCTATCTCCTTTAAGCTTATTAATTACCATCCTCCTACATTAACAATCGGACCACTAAACTACAAAAATAACAAGATATTACCTATTTTTTATGCATTGTCGATCATGCCGAAGGAGGATCCAACCGGAGCAACCATTGCTGCCAACCACACGTTGCTTCGCCGGAGAAGAGGAATGGTCGAGGATGGACCACCGAGTTGCTCACCGGCGGAGGAGAAGTCCCACCGTACCGCGGTCATGGACTTGCTGCCTTTGCGTCGTTGCCGCCGCCGAAATCACTATTACTGCATGCTTCTCGCACCAGACGGGGAAGAGAACATCGCTGTTGCCGCCTGCTACCTCCACCGCTGCTCCGAATTAACTGGGAAAACATGGGAAGAAAGTCCATCGTTGCAGATTTGCCGGGGAGGAGGTTCAAGCTCGTCGAAGATGGAGGACGTCGTCAGGCTGCTGCCTCCCACCATGGCTGACAACCTGCTGCTGGGAAGAGAACACATTCGCGTGCTCTGCTTCGCTGATCTTCACTGACTGCCGCCGAACGAGAAGAAGATGGAAACTTGGTTCATTGTTGTTGTTGTTGTTGGTAGCTTGATCGAGAGAGAGAGAGAGAGACTGAAGAGAGGTGAGGGAGAGAAGAGAGACGAGAGGCAGAGAGTGTAAAGGAATGGGTTCGCTGATGTCCAAAGAAACCTATATTATTTACTATATATATAGTAGGGCAACTATTACTATTTTGGGCTAGGTTGTTTATGGCAATGGGCTAAGGTTAGTTGGGTCACTAACCATAATCTATAAGACTCATATATGTATAATTTATGGGCTTAGTGTAGGTATAGGAAATATAAATCATTTGGGCTCTATAATAATTATAATGGAAAGCATATCCATAGATATATTGGGCTATGGTAATTTGGTAGTGCAATAATAATAGGTTATATATAAAATTATATTACTCCAAGCCCATTATAGAATGCAATTATATTTAAAATCATTTTAATAATTACTTAATAAGAAAATAACCCATTATTTTTAATAATTATATTTAAAATAATAGTAGGGAAATGCGGGGTGTCACACTACCAAAGCATTCGAAACCTTAAAATATGCCCTCACTTCTACTCCAGTCTTGCAGCTGCCTGATTTCGCCTAATCCTTCGTTGTCGAGTGTGATGCTTCGGGTAGCGGTGTAGGTGCAGTTTTCCAGCAGGCCATGCATCTCATTGCTTTCTTTAGCAAAAAGCTAACTGACCATCAATAGAAACTTGCTGCATATGAGAGGGAGTTAATTGGGTTAGCCCAAGCAATTCGCCATTGGCGTCACTATTTATGGGGACGATCATTTAATGTTCAGACTGATCACTATAGTCTCAAGTATTTGTTACAGCAGTGCCTATCAACCTCTCCCTAACAACATTGGATGAGTAAACTCTTGGGCTTTGATTTTGTGGTGGAATACAAACCAGGGAAGCTCAATGCAGTGGCAGATACCTTGTCTCGCAGGGATAAGACTACAGAACGTTGCTGCGCAATTTCTATGGCCCACTCCACGTTGTTGGGTGCCATTAAGGAGGCAGTACACACTTCTAGTTCATTCTCACCCTTTTTGCAGAAGGTTGGCAAACTAGGAAATGACTTTTAGCAATTCTTTAACGGCTTCCTTCTTTATAAGAATAAAATCTTCATTCCTCCATATTCAGAACTTGTCAATCGTGTGCTACAAGAAGTCCATGATGCCACCCACGAAGGAGTCCAGAAAACGATTCACCGGGTTCGTCGTGATTTTACTTGGCCAATTTTAAATTGTATGGTGCGTTCTTTTGTAGCCAGCTGTCCAGAGTGCCAACGACAAATGTGGGAAAATTGCCATCCATCTGGAGTGTTATAGCCACTGCCTATACTAACCCATATATGGTCAGATATCTCCATGGATTTTATTCAAGGGTTGCAAAAGGTTAGAGGAAAGTCAGTAATATTTGTGGTGGTTGACAAGTTTTCAAAGTACGGCCATTTTATGGCTTTACAGCATCTGTTTTCGGCAGCTATGGTTGCTCAAGTGTTTTTTGCCAATGTTTTTAAGCGACATGGGTTACTAGAGTCCGTTGTGAGTGATCGAGATTCTATTTTTTTAGCAGCTTTTGGAAGGAGTTATTCCTCTTGAGCAGAGCTAAATTGAATTTTTCTTCTGCTTACCACCCGCAGTCCGGTGGCTAAACAAAGGTGGTGAACAGAACTATTGAGGTCTACTTGCGCTGCTTGGTTGGAGATCACCCTCGGAAGTGGACGGATATTCTCCCATGGGTTGAGTATGTATTGTTACAATACTGCTTTCCACTCCGCTCTCCATTCAATCCCTTTTCAGATTGTCTAGTGCAAGCCACCTTCATGTCTTTTATCCTATGAATTGAACCAGGTACATCTAAAGTAGAAGCAGTGGATGCAGCTTTGCAGTCTCGAGATGAGGTTCTTCGTGATGCAAGAAATCACCTCCAGTTGGCTCAGTCGAGGATGGAACAAGCATATAACCGCCTCCATCGAACTGCGGAGTTCGACGAAGGCCAGTGGGTTTGGGTGAAGTTGCAGCTATATCGGCAAAATTCCATAGCTCGGAAGTGGAATAATAAACTGTTTCCACAATTTTTCGGTCCCTTTCGAATACTGAAGCGAATTGGTAAGGTAGCCTATCAGTTGGAGCTTCCCTTAGAGTCACACGTGCATAATGTGTTTCACGTCTCCTTGCTTAATCTATTCACAGGCAATGCTCCCTATTTTTTTTTTCCCCACTACCACCTACAAGAGATGGTCGGGTGATTTTGTAGCCTGAGGCAGTGCTCCAATGCAGACTCAACCGTCGTGTAAAGGAAATATTAGTCCAGTGGCAAGGGTTTCCCATAGAGGATGCCACTGGGAAGTGTTAAGTAGCTTTGTCTTGCTGTTTCCTGATTTCAATCTTGCGGACAAGCTTGACGTCCCGGTGGGAGTAATGATGCATTTTGGGGACGTTTACATTCACATAAACAAATCAGCAGAGAAGTTGTAATTTAGGAAATTGCAAGAGTTCTATTTCATTATAATACTTTAGTTTAGTCTTATTTCATTACTATATTATAGTTTAGAAAGTTGTTAGTTTATTACTATATCATAGTTCAGAGAGTTAGAGTATTAGAAAGCTTCCTAATTTAGTTTTAGTAATTAGATCAGTTTTGAAATCCTTGTATTGCATGCCTATATAAAGGAGTATTAATTTCAATGAAAGTAAGCAGAAAATTTAATCCCAATAAAGGAAATTAATGAGTTCTAGGGCCTCAATAAAATCAGACTAGTTCTGTGTTATTTTTTCTCTTTTTTCTGCCTGTGACAATCAGTTCATAATAGAGGAGATCACCTTGCCTTAAGCCTTGTGAAGGAACGATGAAGTCTGTGAGGTCGCCGTTTATCTGTCACCTTGTAGCTCACGGTACTAACACATAATGAGATTAGGTTGATCAATTGTTTAGCAAATCCAAAAGCAAACAACATACGTCTTAAGAAATTCCATTCCATTCCATGCGACCGTAGGCCTTAGTCATGTCTAATTTCAGGATTGCCCATTCTACACGACCTTAAGTTTTAGGTTTCAAATAGTGACCAGCTTCTGCTGCTAAGAGTATGTTGTCAGTGATTAAACGCCTGGGATGAAAGCACTTTGGTTTTCTTAAACTATCTCTCCTAAAATGTTTTTCATTCGGTTTGCTATCATTTTGGCCATTACTTTGTAGACTATATTGCATAGGGCGATTGGTCTCAAGTCGGCTGGTGATTTAGGTTGGGATTTCTTTGGGATCGGAGTGATGAATGCATCATTTAGCTCTATGCGAAAGGATTGAGTGCTTAAACGATTTAATATAAAAGCTGTAACATCCTTCCCAACTATATTAATTCCAATGGTGTTAGTTACGTTGGAAGAAACTTGGACTCATCCCATCAAGGCCCGCCGGGGCTTTGTTTGGGTGCATGGAAAATAAGGTCATTTTAACTTCATCTGCTATAAATGGTAGGAGTAGAGCATGGTTTTGTTCCGAGGATACTCGCTGAAGGGGTTCCATTGCTGGTAGTTCCTCGTTGTGACCATTAGATTAAAAAATATTAGTAAAATAATCTTGAACAATCTGTTTGAATTGAGCGCATTTCCCTGAATCCAATTCCCTCTTGTATCCTTTAATCTTAGAATTTTGTTGTTTCTTTGTCTCGTAGAGCCGAAATTATGAAAATAACTTGTTTTAGCGTCCCCCTCCTTGAGCCAATATCTCTTGGCTCTTTGTTTCCAGTATAGTTCTTCTTGCATTGGTCCATCAATTTAGTGAGATCATTCTGAAGTTGGTGAAATAGATTTTCACTTTGTATAACTCTAGTACCTTAGATGATCTATAGTTTTCTTAATTGAATTAATTTTATGTCTCAAATCCTTGAGTAGACCACCACCCCATCTTTGTAAAGCTTTGCCAGGCCACAAATTAAAGTGCAATTTTCTCTTGCAGTACATGGTTAGACGTCGAATTCCATGCCTTGGTTACTATGTTGACGCAGTCATCCTCCCTGAGCCAAGCGTTTTGGAAGCGAAAGCGGTGGGTTCTTTGGTTCTGACTATTAGCACGCAGCTGCATGGAGGTTGACAAATAAAGCTGAGTGATCCGATTGTATCATAGGCTGGCTTGCGGGTGCATAATCCGCCATTCATTTGAAGCCACCGCCCGGTCAAGTCTCTCTTCCATAAAATCATTAGTTCCCCGTCCTCGTTCTCAGGTAAATGGATATCCCACCATGCCCAAGTCAGACATATTACAATCCTATTCCTTGAGAGGATATCCTCTGAATGGGCAGCGAGATCGTTAAAATCTCAGCTCCCACCACCAGCCATGGGAGTGATTGATACGACTATAATAGAATTTGGTTGAAATAATTTTGTTTTTGGAAATGTTACTCCATACCCCAAACTTGAATGTATGCTGATATATATATGCATGACACTTAAGTTTCAAGGGCATTATGGAGTTCTATCCCCCCTTCAATTCTTTCGACACTACGGTGAAGAATGAAGTTGCAAAAAGGATGAATTGGGCCCTCACCCAACTCTTGTTGGTGTGATTTACCTTCCAAAACAAGCCAACCCTTGTTGAGCATCAAGGGTCAACAAGATCAATAATTTACTTTTTCACAACAATAAACATTAAAAAGAAGTTTTTTCACCTATAAGTAAGAGTTACATATTCAAGCACATAGGAAACAATACAACTCTAATCCAAACACTTAAATCTACTACTCACCACCGCCAAGACATCTTATCAAGAATAAAACACATAATAAAAAATAGCATAGAATAAATCAAGGCAGAGAAAGTAAAGAGAACTTCCCTATTTCAGAATCCAAGTTGAAATCGGAGAAATCCTCCCAAAAATGAAGATCAACATACACTTCTACAATAGTCAAAATCTAGCTTTCTAGGAATTTTAGAGCTAAATCTGATCTATCCTACTGTGACACCTGCCTCTCAGATTTGGAAAAAAAAAAGATTTTATACTGCACATTTAGGGTTCGTCGCACCGGTGCGTGCGCATTGGTATGGCGCGGGCATGCTGTGCCCGTGCGGAAAGAAGACCGCGTTGTAGTATTATGCATGGGCGACGCACACCCGTGACACATAGTTTTTGCTTCTACGCCATGAACTTCGTCTCAACTTTTCTTTTCGTGCTCATCTTGGCCGGTTTTGCTTCCGGGTGCTCTTTTATATGCATTTTTGCTCCCTTTTCTACTTTCCTCCCCTCAAAACGCAATTAGGTACAATTGACCATAAAACACAATCTTTTAGTTTGAAACCCCAATAAAGCACTTCGGAATCAACATAGAAAGTTGTTAAGAATGCGGTAAAATATAGAACAAAATAAGAGTCATCACCGGATCATGTTATGGTACTTCTAACTCACTCTTTTCACTTCTATAACCTCTTACGATTCCTGAAAGACACTTTTGAGCTAATATGACTTTAAAACACATCTAATTGATCTTCCATTTACATTTATTTTAAAATCAATGGCTCCAAATCACTTAATGACACAAATGAATCAAATATTCACATACTTATATAGCTTCAAATTAGCATAGAAAGCATATGAATTTGATATCAAATATATACACATAAAAATAGTAAAATTCGGCACTCATAATCTAATCTAGACTGGTTGCTTTAATTTTTTCATCTCCCATTACATTACTAAAATTTGTATCACTTATGGTTCCATAATTTCTTAATTATCATTTCTTTTTAATTTCTTTTCAAGGGGATAAAAGAATATAAAATTATCTCAACTTATTAGGTATGAAAAGAGAAGTAAAAGTTTCAATGTTAATATGTTTCAAACTATATTATTAGGATTTAGTAATCTATACTATTAATATAAATTTTCAAAATTAAAAAGGAAAACATTAAAGCAAAATTAGAGATATATATGTGTATTTGACATTATTGCTAATTTTACTTTCAAGGGAAGCTTGCATCGACTCCTCTATAAAATGGGAGCTTCATGCAGGCCTCCATTCAAATAGTATCAATCATGCACTGCATATTGCTTTTTGAATTGAAGAGAGATTCCCTGCCCGTTTTGTTAAAATTTTGCTCTATGTAGCATTATATTTGTTTTGAATTGGAAAGACATTTATTTCAGAATTTTACTTGACAAAATTGTTAAAGTGACCAATATTTGGTAATAAACTAATAATTATATTAATTAAGCCCCAAATGATCTATCATGAATGACCAAGCTAAGTACCTTCAAAATTAAACGTTAATTATATCTAAATAGAGCTTAGGCAAAACTCTCTCTTTTTATATCTAAAAACAGTCTTAATCAAAGTTATATTCCTAATTTAGGTCCATGTTTTTAGTGACAACCATTTTGTACATTGTATTTTTAGAGTTGTATTATACAATTTTTTGGACAAAAATATTCTTACAGTTATAACTTCCATTATCTTTTCCATTAATTTTACCATGCACACGAATCCACTATATCTTTTCTTATATTCTTTAATTAGTAAGAATTTGTTAGTTATATTTTAAAATATAAATATAAATATTGGATAGATGTTTTTGGGCACCGAGAAAAAACTAGAATATATAAAATATTTTATTTCAATCATAAAACTAATATTATTTCCATGCATTAACTTTTAAACATATTTATTATTGGCATAACATAAGCAATTATTGACACGACTGCAATGGAATTGGGTTAAATATAGAAATAATTTTGTTGTTGTTGGAAATGTCACTACAGACCCAAACTTGAACGTATGCTGATATATGCATGGCATTTGAATTTCAATATTGTAGACAATTCAGTCTAGCTAAATAAACATTATATTCTCATTATATTTTGTTAAACCATAATTTTATATATGGTATTCATATATATCACTAATACCATATTAATGTACTTGGTATGGTGTCTATGCATTACACCTGATACAAATGCATATATACACACAGAAGGGCATATATATAATCCATCATTCGAACTTATACAACGTTCAGAGAGAAGTTGATCGAGTATAAACAACGAACTACAAGGACTGAAGGACGAGCGCTCCATGAAATATCTGGATTTTGTTGAATTTATCGTCGTCACTTCTTAACTTTCAAATCTCGTCATTTATCGTTGACGATCCATATATATTTTCTCATTCTTTCCAAATATATCGCTGACGGGCGCGCGCTTTTTCTCTCTCTCTGTGCGTGTCTATATTAAGTCGCAAGCTAAGTGAGAATTAAACCACAACTTCTTGAAACTACTCTGATCTTCAAGAAAGGATCGGAGCTTTTGTGCATTTCATTTGGCAAGAAATGGCAAGGGGTGTTTCTTATCGGGGACGGGGAAGGGGACGGGGAGGTCATCGGCATCCCCAGTCCCAGCCCCAGCCCCAGCCCCAGCCCCAGCCCCAGCCGCCATTGCCCCCTCCTGCTCCGAAGAATAAGAAGTTCAAATTGAAGCTTGCAATATTCCTTTGCTTCCTACTGGGAGTGGCCCTCAAATCCTTCTTCTTGTCCGTTCCCTCGCTGGAAACACCTGAGGATTTCTCCTCTCCATTCCTGCGCAATGACGACGAGTTCAGGCGGGAAAATGCCAAGTTTTACACACTCCGCTCTGTAAAACTCAAACTCGGTTTGGTGAGTTAATTAGCGTTCATCACATCGATCATTTTCTTCTTGAATTGCATCCTAATCCTAATTATTATTCATTTTATATTGATTCTGTTCTGTTCTGTTCTGTATGTAGGTTTTTACACATCTCATAGTTGATCCATATCAAGATTTGATGATTAATTTTGCATTATCATTGAAGGAGATTGGCCATGAATTCCAGGTAGTTTTGCATGCCAAGTTGGGTGAATAAATATATATATATATATATATATATATATATATGCATGTATCTCTAATGGTCTTAACATTATATATATTTTTTATCTCTAATCTAGGTGCTCTCACTTGAAGATGGCCCTGTGAGTTCTGAATGGAGAAACGAAGGAATTTCTGTCAGTACCATAGACACTAGTGGAAGTCTGAAAGTAGATTGGCTAAAGTATGTCTCCATCTGATCTGGCTTTAATTTGAGTTTATTTTTTCTAACATTTGATAGTTTTATTTTTTGAACTAAAGACTAGTGCATTGATTGTTTCTTGTTTTCTTTCTTTGAACACCGTACCATTGCAGAAATGAGAAACATTCTTCTGTGATTTTAATTTTAGACTCATGAAATCTGCTAATTGATTTCTATATCATCAAATTGAATTGAGTTAACTTCTTGTTAAGTAACAACTAACCTGCAGACTTTATTATTTAATGGTTTTATGTGCTGTTTGCAGCTACGATGCTGTGTTTCTCAACTCATTTGAAGCTATGGATATCCTGTCTTGGTAAGAAACAGATGAGAATATGTACTAGCATTTGTTTTGAAGTATCTTAATTGAAATAGATCTATCTCCTGTGTTCTATGTATGTATTTCATTAGTTTTTGTTTTAGAGGCATTGAGTGTACGTTTTGTGGTTACAGTCTTATGCAGGAACCTTTTAAAAGTGTGCCTGTTATATGGACTGTTAGTGAAACTGCACTTGCTGGCCGATTGAAAAAATATAACTCGACTGGCCAGAAAATGCTAGTTGATAGTTGGAGAAAAGTTTTCAGGCGTGCCAATGCTGTTGTGTTCCCAAACTATGATCTGGCGGTACAGAAAAACTTATTAACTTTAACTTGTTGGAATTCTTCATTATATTACCTGAATGATATATAACTAATTTGGGTTTGGGTTTGGCTATTCAATTCGTTTCAGATTGCATATTCAATATGTGATACTGGAAACTACTTTGTAATTCCAGAGTTTCCTATTCAAGCAGAGGAAGATGATTACTCTGTGAGTAATTCGAAAATATATGCTAAGATGGGGTGTGGGCCACAACACTTGATCATTGCAATTGTGGGAAGCCAAAGACAGTACAAATATCTCTGGGTTGAACAAGCCCTTGTTTTGCAGGCTCTAATGCCAGTTGTGCAAGCCATTGAAAATTTGAAGAATCCTCGTCCTCTCAAAATAATTGTCTTTGAAAACCAAACTTCCTTCTCGTGGGAAGCTGACTTCACATTCTTGCTTAATCAGACCGAAGTGGTGAAGCAAGTTGCAGTTTCAGATGAATTAGATGCAGAGAGGATTTTGAGATTGAGTGATATTGTGATATATGCATCAGTCCACGAAGAGCAATCTTTTCCATACACTTTGCTAAAAGCAATGCTCTTTGGGAAACCTATAGTAGCTCCAGACCTGTTGATTATCAAGAAACATGTAGGCTTTTGATTTTGATTTTGATTTTGATTTTGTTTTAATTTTTATTTCTGCTCCATGATTATTTTTATTTTTGCCAGGTTGTTGATGGAGTCGATGCCTTTCTTTATCCAAAGGAGGACATCAAGGTTTTAACTGATGTAATGGCCCGTGTTGTTTCGAATGGAAAATTGTCACGTTTAGCTCAAGATGTTGCATTTTCTGGAGAGCATATAGCCCTGAACCTTATGGTTTCGAAGAGTATCGAAGGGTATGCTTTGATATTGGAAAACATTATCCCACCTGGAGTTGAAGCAAAGTCTCTGGCTGTCCGAGTCCCTAAGTTTCTAGTGCCAAAATGGAAGTGGCTTCTTTCTGAAACAGTTAATGAGTATGTGATCAGAAGTTTTAACACCCATAGCTTTTTAAACAAGTTTGAGAAGCAATTTAATCCTATTCAGACAGAGAGTTCAATGGATGAGATGGACCACATTATTATGAATCATTTCTGGGATGAAGAAAAAGATTTACAAATTGCAAATAGCATCAAGGAAGCAGAGGAGGAAGAGGTAACTAACTGATTCTCATTCTTGTTCTTTCCAGAATTTACTCTGTTCATAATATAATTGTTTCCATTTGGATTTGATGGATGCAGCTAGAAGGCAGAAATGTTCAACGAAAAAGGGGAACATGGGAGGAAATATCCAAACTTCTAAAAAAGGCTGAGCGTTTTAGGAAAGATTTGCATGAGAGGGAGTATGGGGAGCTTGAAAGGAAAGGCCAACCATTGTGCATATATGAACCTTATTATGGAGAGGGGACCTGGCCATTTTTGCACAATTCATCACTCTATCGAGGACTTGGGCTTGTGAGTAGTCATCATCTTGTTCTTCGTCTACTATCTCTTCATGTTCATGCAACATTATAGAGTACTTGTCTTAACTGGCAGTCTACTAAAGGACGCAGACCTGAATTTGATGACATTGATGCACCTTCCCGTCTTCCTCTACTGCGTGACCCTTATTACAGAGATGTCCTTGGTGAATATGGAGGCTTCTTTGCCATTGCAAACCGGACTGGTCGCATACACAAACATCCTTGGATAGGTTTCCAATCTTGGAGAGCGACGGCAAGAAAGGTTCGATCATTTGTTACTCTTAAGTTTGATATTTTTCTTATAAACCTAGCTAGCTTATCAGAATAATATTTATTGAATTTAATCTCAATTCTGCATGGATTAAGCAGGAATCTTTGTCTAAGATAGCAGAAACATCATTGTTAGAGGCCATTGAAGCACTCAGATATGGTGATGCTTTGTTCTTCTGGGCTCGCATGGACAGGGATCCCAGAAACCCACAAAGACAGGATTTCTGGTCATTCTGTGATGCTATTAATGCTGGAAACTGCCAGTAAGACTGCTGACATTAAATTTTCTATTTTTTTTTTTCTGAAATGTGTCTTTCATGGATGGATGAAGAGCTTATTGGGGATTTCTTTGTTGATTGAAGGGATGCTTTCTCTAAGGCTATGAAGCAGATGTATGGTATTAACCTGCAGAATTTTAGTGCTGTTCCTCCTATGCCTGCTGTTGGAGGCAATTGGTCTGTGAGGCATAGCTGGGTTTTACCAACAAGATCCTTCCTAGAGTTTGCAATGTTTTCTAGGTAGATACATTGTTAATTTGGCTCTTAATTCTTGGTTTTTGCACCTGACAAACTCTGGCATTGCATTGCAGGATGTTTGTGGATGCACTTGATTCACAATTGTATGATCAACACCATCAAAGTGGATATTGCTATTTGAGTGTAAGAAAGGAGGACAAGCATTGCTACTCTAGGATGCTGGAGTTGGTTATAAATGTGTGGGCGTATCACAGTGCAAGAAGAATGGTGTATGTGGAGCCAAAGAGAGGGAGAATGCGAGAAGAGCACAAATTGGAGACGAGGAGAGGGAAAATGTGGGTGAAATGGTTCCACTACAGCACTCTAAAACAAATGGATGAAGAACTGGCAGAGGTAGCAGACATTGATCCACCGGGGAAGCGGTGGCTATGGCCATCCACAGGTGAAGTTGTGTGGCAAGGTATCTTGGAGAGGGAGAAGCTTGAAATGGAGAAGGAGAGAGAGTTGCGGAAGAAACAGAAGGAGGACAAGAGGTCAAGGAGGAGAAAACGAGGCCACCGGGAACATTTTCAGGAACCATTGGGGGGAAAATATGTGAAGCCTCCTCCAGAGACACAAAATTCAACACATAGCCGCCTAAACCACTAGTAGTAGATGATGATATGATGCATACTTAGAAGATTAGTTCGTTAGATATATAGATGTTAGATTAGTTAGATATATAGATGATTTTCCTTTTGAATGATTAGTTTCGTTAATGGTGCCAAAGCTTCAAGCATTTTGATATGACTAGTGTTTGAAATAATTTTGGAATGAAACTGCAGGCTGGCTAGATTGCATCAAATTCTAAACTATATATATATATATACTAAAATAAAGTAGTTTTACTATATATTTATGGGATTTCCAATATAGGCATAGATAGGATACGATGGAACATGACGCCTCCATGCTCCATACTTGGAAATCAATGCCATCAAGCTAGCACAGACTCACCAAGTGGCCTGAAATTCGCGTGGCCACCCAAGCCTATTTTGAGCCAAGTTTGATGGGCATGGTTAAGTAGTATATATTGAATAATGAATATCACTGCAATGAACTGATAATGGATATTTTGTCAAGAAAGAGGACCATATATATATATATATATTTAAACCTGTGCTTCTTCCAATCCGTGTCCATTGGGCACCATAGTCGTCATACTATTGTGCACCTACCTCATGATCAGCGACCCGTCAACAATGAATTTTCGCCTAAGCTTAGTTTGAGGACCTTGCATTTGAATTATAAACACCGGACCTTAATTGGAAGCTTGCGGCTTGGGAAACAAGCTGACTAGCGGCGGGAACCACTTGACTGCTCTGGGATCGGAGTTCTATTGACTAAGCTGCTCACGAAGGTCACAATGAGTTTGTTGCAGCTTTCCGAACCAGCTCCAAGTTCAGTTCTCATAGTGACTAATAGAAAAGGGAATTGTGTTAAACGTCTAAAAAATAAAGCTAAAGGAATAGAGACACCACCCTTTGCTTCATGATAAACACCCAAGATAACTAGAAATTAGGGTCTAAGTTGGGGTTATTATTTAATAGTGTTTAACATCCTTTTGTGAATAACTTGTGGCATTTTATGCTCTAATGCGTAGATCGAGTGCAAAATTATTTCTGTGGTATTTTAAAGTGTTTTTACAGATCCCGAGAGCCATAGGGCGAAACATGAGAATGTAACGAGCATTCGGGGCGAAGAAGGAATCCTGGGATGGGCCGGAACACCACCCCACGCGTGGAACCGGCGTGGATCGCTTCCAGTGCTGATCCACACGGGGCTCCACGTGTGGACTGGAGCGCGGGAAGGCAAATTAAAAGGGCAATTTTGGGAAGGCTATTTAAGAGCTTTTAGCTAGAAATTTTAGGGAGATGAATCATTTTTTCAGATTACATTTCTTAGATTAGCAATTTCAATTGAGAGCTTTTTAGAAAGAGAAAGACATTTTCTAGATTTAGCTTCCATTTGATCAAGGATTGAAGAACAAGTTTACTTTGAAGATTGAATTTCATTTTCTATTAGGTAAACTCTATTCACAATTTAGTTTCTATTTCAATTCCATTTGCAATTTACATTACTTGATTTCAATTAGGTTTTTCTGATTTCAATTCCATGAATATGAATAGCTAATTTCATTTGGGGATCGAATTGTGAAATGTTGTGCATGCTTAGTGTTGATCTTCATTTCTAATTGGTGAAAGTTGATTCACTCTAGTTTGGAAACCTATTTTTGTTTTGTGATTGTTGCTTTGATTTGATTCTAAGAGTTTTGGGCCAATCTCTTGGAAGATTGAGGCCTTGATTTAAGCATGACTAGTGTTTAGGTTGAAGTTAGCTTTTGCAATCATAGATCCTATAGTAATCTAGGCAATAGACTAGTAGGAAGGCGTGAAACCCAAGTGTTTGATGAAATGCCTCTAAGAGCTTTTGGTTACCTAACATGTATTCCCTACCTAGCCTTAGTACACTTATTGTGGAAAAGGATTGTGAGTTAGCACCCTTGAATAGCCAAGGTAGTTGAATCAACATTCCCTAGCCAAAGACACACAATGAGGCGTCACAACTTAGCACAATTCACTCCCTTGCTTTATACATTGCTTGTTTAGTTTTAGTTTACTTCAATTGACCAAACTTTCCACAAACAAATGTTTACTCTATACACCTTGACAACCTCACAAATTCCTTTATGCATTCACTCGATTAAATGCTAAGTAATCTTCCGCATTCACTCTTCATTTTATTCTTTTGAAAGTATCCATTCCATCATCACGCTAAACAATACACTCTTCACTTGATCTCCACAAACGGCTGCAATGTTGGTTCCGTGACTAATGCGTAGTCAAACGACGAACCAACATAGAAGGTAAAAATCAAGTGATCAATAAAGAAAAGATAAAAGAATATCTTATTGCTTGAGAATTCAGAACTCCCTACATTGTGTCTGCGGAGGGATATTTATACACCCTAACCCACCATTAAATGACCTCATTAATGCACCTAATTATTTTGCAAAGTAACTGCGGTAACTGCCATAACAATTATAACTGCTTTAACTGTCATCAATCCAACCTCCATCACTGAGAAAGAAGCCATTTGCATTTAATTTGTAACTGCCGCTCTAGCACGCGCATGTGGCCGACTACTAGGCTCTAGTTACCCGGCCGATTGCTTAGCTTCGATTTATTATACCTAGTCCCGGCCTAATCCATCATTAAATATTATAAGACTTGACATTTGCTTTGCTAGTCTGCAATTCTCCAAGTTCTTAGACAAAGCTACAGAGCTACATTTGCAAGATGCACACAAATAAAATATTGTGGTACATTAAAGGTTCCATAGGAAAATGTTTGTTCTTTCCTACCAAGTCCATTTTGTAGTTAAAGGGATTTGCAGATTCTAATTGGGCTCTTTTTCCTAATACAAGGAAGTCGGTTACGGGCTTTAATTTTGCATGCTCCTATGTGATGCCTTGATTTCCTAGAAGTCTAAGAAGCAAGGAACAGTCTCCAGATTCTCTTTAGAGGTTGAGTGTCGACCTTAGGTCAGTAGCTAAAGGAAGGGAGGAGAAAAGGAGAACTGAACGTGTCTTGCATTACTCAGAGGTGAAAGTGATTATCCAGTTTACAAAGGAAATAAACGATGGTATATATACACTAGTAGTTACAACTACCCGAAGGGTAAAAGGACACAATGGCCCTTTCTACTATCTACCATTTGCTTTTAGCTTTGTTTATCTCCTACTGCTGTCTTGTTCGAACTGTCATCCAATATGGAATATAAAGACAGGGCACTTCTAGCTCACTAGCAAAACTGCATCTATTAGAATTAGTTAGGAGCGATTACCTTTCCATTTGTATTACATCAAACTCCCCCTCATTTCCTCTTATTTATATTGAGTAGCAACCATCTATTCAAGGCAATGAGATCATTTGCTCTTTTCTTCAATACTAATCTTCTATCTCACGTATCTTCTTATCAAACTGTAATTTTTGACACAGAAAAGAAAAAAACGTATAAAGAGCTTATGACTTATTGTAGCTTCTAAGTAATGGCCAATGGGGTGGGTCCAACTACTTGTATCAAATTTCCTCTATAAGTTCTTTTTCTAAGACCATCATATTTACCTTGTTAAGTTAACCATTAATTTTTACTCTGTCTTGCATAATTAATTGATGGCAAAAACGTTGTGTGGGGATCCGTGAAACAGGTTGGGGCAATATTAAAATGTAATACCGGAGGCTCAATCTCATGACCTCCCATATGGGAAAGTCACTACATGTCATCTTAGCACAAGGTGCTTGACAATTATCATATTATTAAAATCATTATATAATTAATTTAATGGTTATTATATTTTAATTATTTTTTTATGAATGATAAATCATATTTGTGTACAGAATACGTATATTATTTGTGTATATATAATTGGAATTATAATTTTTAAATATTTTTATTTATTAATATTTTAATATTGGACATGAATTTTCGCGCATTGCGCGTAGTACAAAAGGCTAGTTTTCTCTTATAAGTAACAAATATTTGACATAATTACTTATAAGCTAAGGGAAATTGTAATATTTTGATGAAAAATGTAGTACTTTTACATCAAAATGTAAAAATATTACATTTTTCTTAAAAAGTATGTGTTTTCCTTTATAAGTAACAAACATTTATTCCTGATTAGTTTTACATTTTTCAGTATAAGTATTACCTTTCCATATTGATCCGACTTAACTTGACCTGTCTCATAGATAAGGATCAGTGACACAATCTCATACAAGTGTAACCCTTAATTGATAAGCTAGCGGTTAATAAGTAGTTTGTATTGGTTAATTGTTAAGTCTCTTGATTATTATAGCAACGTTAATAAGATTTTTTTTGAGAGTTTTTAGTTTACTAAAAAACCCTCCATGGGGTTTTTCATCAATAGGAACACTAGGGCTTTTCAGGAGAGAAGAAAAAAGAGAGAGAGCGAGATTAGGTCCTTATGCTAAAACTGTGTGTTTTAACGTTTCAGCAAGAAAATCAGTGTAACATCAAAATTTAAAGAAGTAATAGATGAAAGGTATTTTATGAGTTAATACATAATTTAGCCCTCAACTATAGTGATTTTTTTTTCAATTTAGTCGTAAACATTTTTTGTGCTTAATTGAATCTTAGACTTTGATGGTTTTACCTAATTAAGTTCTATGTTAAGATTGTAACATTTTCTATAAATGTCACTATTAAGTGGTGCAAATCAATAGGCCATTTATGGCCATTATGTTGTGGTTTAAAAACAAAAGTAACGGTTTCCGTTACTTAGCCTATAATGATGACACATAGGCTATAAGTATGCCCCCCCCCCCCCCCCCCGAACTCCTATGAACATATACTACACCATCTAATTGCTTAGGAGACCAAGTGGTAGACAAAAACACTCTAAAGTTACTCACAAACCTTCAAGCAATGCTATGGAGATGACAACAATGACTGGAGGTGCATGATCCTATTAGCTTCCTCAATGAGGTTAGATTATTACAACTTCTATGATTGTATATTTATTCTAACATTTGATATCAAAGCCTCTTTAATCTCTGCCTAGTTGATTAAGTTGCATATGATATATATTTTGAATATAATTATATATTATGCAATATATGTATCACTGTTTTTTCCTCAAGAATAATATTTTGAGTATGTGTACCTGCTGCTATGATGTATCAATCTACATAGGAAGAATGTTATATTGATAAATGCAAACGTAACAAAGTAAAATGCTACACAGGAATTAGCTTGAGATATATTAAATATATCTTGTCTCAAAAGGCTTATGTTTTGGTCTGCTGGAAATTAGTTTTGCATTAAGAAAGTTTTAAATTTTGCCTAGAATTTACCTACTGGTTGAGATTATTGCCGGATACTCGACTGGCGATAGCGTCGCGCTTTGGATGGCGCTCGGTTTCCTGTTATTCGCATCGCGGTTGAGGACGGCCGCGAAACTGGCATTACACCTGGAGGAACGGCGGAGGCGAGGCTAGGCTTTTCCGGCAACGTACTGCTTGTTCTTCTTCAGGCGACGCCGACAATAGATTGTCGCTACTCTTCACGCTTC
The DNA here is from genome assembly GCA_003576665.1 of Ipomoea trifida. Lineage (NCBI taxonomy): Eukaryota > Viridiplantae > Streptophyta > Magnoliopsida > Solanales > Convolvulaceae > Ipomoea > Ipomoea trifida. The sequence goes on along the minus strand of CP025652.1, from coordinate 15,893,495 downwards.
AGTCGATGACGGGCTGAGGGCGGTTGCCGGCAGCCATTAGGTGGCGACGACGCGACTTTGAGTCGCGGTCGGTGGACGACTGCGGTGTCACAAATAGGGTCGAACGGCGGTTGTCTTTGGCATTGCAAAGAGGCGACGACGAAGCTGGGTTACCGGCGGTAGCGTCATCGTTGTTTTTCTCCTTTATCAAGGCAACGCCGCTGGCGGACGGCGAGGCTGGCGGCACGGCTAAGGGAGAAGATGGTGGACGGAGAAGTTGGGCTTCCCGGTGAACCGTCGCTGCTCCCTCCCATCCTTCAGGCGACGATGCCGTGCTCCAATCATCAGTCATCTTCCGCCTCTCCATGAGGCCGTCGACGGGCGTTGGTTTTCTGGTGAAAGAGTAGTTTTAGGTGAGTGAATGTAGGTGGTAAAACGAGGAAGAAGTTTCCCGAGTGTCGTGTTCTCAAGGATGGCAAATTGAAAGAGAATTATGCATTGGCATTTAGGATGTTAAAAGGCAAGATTTACAAGAACTACTAGGGAAAATGGAATCATGGATCAAGGGTTGCAAAAGCGAGTCTAAACTAAAACGATTTTAAAGGAACAAGAGGTTGAATTCCTTAGTTAGTCTATGCAATTGACCGCACTAGGGGGATTATAGAAACAAGGTTCGAGGATAGTCACGGGAGCCCACTGTATCGATACCGAGTGACGTCACACTCGGACTCCCAATCCTCATTCGTTGAGGCATTTAATCGAGCACCTTGTCTACCACTCCTCCTGGGCTTCATCCTTCCAGATAGAGGGCAGGGATGTGGATGAGTTAGACTCGTGAGAGGCCGCTATCGCGCACACACTCACTTTTGCTATGTCTACTATCTATCCCGTCCGAAAATAGAAGTAAAGCATGAGGAACTTCAACCACACAAGATAATCGCCTTACTTCATCATTTTCATAATCATATGGCAAAATTCGATCATCAATCGTAAGAGCTAACATGGGGCACACACTCCCCTCAACTAATCTACTCAAACATCATTCAAATCCAATAACAAAACAATAGAAAATAATAAAGCAATCGAATTGAAATAACAATCTATTAAGAACAAGAGTAGAGTAGATATACCTAGAAATTCAAGAGATCTATTAGACCTTCATTGTTATCTCCTCCACCAAGCTAGCTAGATCTACCCCTAACTAAAGGATCTAACACTACAAATTGGAAGGGAATAATCCTCCCTAAAGGGGAAAAAACAATTAAAATCAGATATAGGCTAAGAATTGTGGATCCCCCCTTCAAAATGCAGGGGAAGGGTTTAAATAGTCTTCAAAAACTTGAAATCCAGGATTTGCCCTTAATCACCTGGTCCACGGCGTGGATACACACTGGAAATGATCCACGCCACTGGTGAGAATTGTCGTTCCGCTGAGGATTGGGGTTATGGCACGTAATTGTATGAATTACTAGGCACTAGAGTATGTGAATTAGCTAGAATCCAAGTAACTAAAACTGAATGATGTGAATTAAAAGAAAGCAATTGATTAAAGAATAAAATGTATGATAAGGGAATGGGCCAGATTAGGGGGATTGTAACCTTGATGTTCTAACAATCTCAAAGTTAGGGAAATAATAATTTATCCAGGGATTTATGGGCAATGCACAAAAGAACTCAGTTCAGCTACTTTCGTAATCAATAAACAGAATTAGGCTACAATTGCCCCACTGTCGTGATGCATCAATTATAACCTTAAGCACCTAAGCATTGTAAGCCCCCAAAATTACCCCTATTCTCATAGTAGGAAAATTAGGTTGAAATTGGTAAGGCTCGAGGTCTTCATCCAACTTTCGTTGTAATAAATCCCTCTCCTAGACTAGCAATTAATTGTGGCCATCAATCAATAACAAGTAGGAAGAAAAATCCCCAAATCAACATAAACCCTAGGTAAAAGATTCAATCCCTTTATGCAATAATCACAAATCGAACATCAAGATTAACAATAGACCCCTAATCCAAACCCATAAGCGAATTACTCACGCATGATGGAAGTAAACACAACAAAGCAAGAATTAAAGATGGAAAACATAGCTGCAATATTAAAGAATAAAAAGAGAAAACTTTACTAACAATTCTTGAGAGTAATCCAATCCAAATGATGATTCCAAGCTCGAAGCCGAATTCAATGATGTAAATCTGCTGTATTCTATGCTATGGAAAACTCTAAAGAAGGGAAAAATTGCACTAAACTAAACTAGGGCTCGGAATACTCAAAATACAGAAAAAACGCGATATAAATACTGGACAGCAGCCGGGTCACGGCCGCCATCACGGCCGGGATCGGGGCCGTGATGCGGCGTGGCCGGCTGCTTGTCCACGGTGGAGGTCACGGCCGACATCACGGCCGTGAGGCTGGCCGTGATGCGGCCCTCTGGTCCTCTTCTGACTCTTTTCGTGCTCCATTGCTCCTTTCCGTCCCGGAGTAGATTCCTTATGTCTCGAAAACTAGTCCGCGATGACCAAAAATCCTTCTTTTGCTCCTCATTTGTGAATAAACTAAGATTGATCAAATGTAACACACAAACGAGCCTTAAATGTATCAAAGTAAAGAAAATAAGCAACAAAACTCCTGAATCGTGGGGCAAATAAAGGTATAAAATCATATGTATCAGCCACCTCCACGCGTGGGGGCAACATGGCTTGGCCCCTGCCTGGTTGCTTCTCCATTTGTTCCTTCTTTTCGGCCTCGGGTCTTGTTCTATCCTACGGGAATGACTTGAAAAAAAGATATAGAGTCGAGTCTGTTGATTTGATCACATCATAGTCTTTTATGCATGAAATGATTACAAATGGGGGACCAAACCGCACATTAATGCTCTAAAACTGAGCCTAAACTCGACTATTCTTGGCGCTTATCAAAATTTCCACACTTAAACCTTTCTTGTCCCCAAGCATGTATACTATCTAAACTCTAATCACTTAAGTGCCAAGAATAGTTAAGTACTCTCATTGATCGATTGGTCCCGATTTTAACGGATGTTTAACGGCAAAATAAACTGCGGACCAAATTGGTTAAAATTTTCAAAGTCGAGGGACTTATAAATTAATTGAGAACGAAAAATTATCGAGGACCAAATTGGTAATTTCATAATAGTCGAGAGACCATTTCGGTAATAAACTCTTTTAAGAATTATGTTTTGAATTTGCTTATCCAAAACATTTATGGTAATAATGATGATATTATGTAACATTTGATAATAATAATAATTATTATTATTATTAAATGTTGTTCAGTTACGATTAAGATAATTGATTATTTTGTTATTACTACTATGTAATAATTATTAGAATTATTATAGTAATACCGATTATCGGTTTTTGAACCGATGGATCAATGATTTGTACCATTACTATTATCATTAATTTTGGTTTTTGATAGTATGATTTGAATCATAATTTTGAAACAATTTCATTTTTTATCCAAAACATTTGTGATAATAATGATGACATTATGTAACGTTTATAGTTATTGATATTAAATATCAGGGGTTACGATTGAGGAAATTGATTGCTTAGTTATTACTGTTACGTAAGCATCATTACAGTAATAACAGTTATCGGTTTTGAACTGAGGAATCAATATGTCGTAGCATTATTATCCTTATTATTTTGGATTGTGATGCCCACTTTGATTGAGTAAGGATATTTGATTTTATATTCATATTTTTTAGTTTGTTTTATCCATATAATTAAATTAAGTGCATAATATTATGGTTAAATTATGCAATTTAATTTTGTGAGAATTTAATTTGTAAATGTCAACATATCATATGATTTTAATATAGTCAAAATTTACAATCTTTAAGCTAGTTCTCATAAAGTTTACTATATGCATTGAATTATTTGTATTGGCATACAAGTTAAAACCTTTAAATTATTGAGAGGTATATAGTTTTTATAAATTGTTATTATTATTATTATTATTATTATTATTATTATTATTATTATTCAAATTTTATAATCCTTCAAGTTTTGGATTTATGTTTTATTTGAATAATAATTTTATAGCTCATTTTAATTGTTATTATGGTGTACAATTTATTTGGATATGAGCTTATCGAATTTCATGCATAATTGTTCACTAGCATAACATTATATTTTCTAGTTATGTGAATTTATATATGCTTTTAGAATTGCATATGTTAGGAATTATTATAAAAATTCCTTGTTGAGTTGAACTTTATGTGTGGACTTATATACGGTAGTGCATTATGCTTAAGTACTTTAAGACCGTCTAAGGTGTTCACTTGAGATTAAAAGTCTTTCCATAAGGTGAGCTATTAAGATTTAGATAGATTATCCGTCAATTATGCCTTTTGTGTGAGAAAACATGAACCAGGAAGTATACTTGAATTGTTTATCACATTATTGTATAATTGTTTTTAGGCCTTAAAGTTAATGCCTAAAATATCAAGATAATCATTTAGTGATCATATAATTTTGATTAATTAAAGAGTAGCCACAGTATTAAATTAAAATTTTGTGAGATCACATATAGTCATAGACATATTGATTGTAATTAATTATATGATATAATGAAATTTAGCCCACAGGCAATTTTATTATGTTCATATGATTAATTAGGGTAAAAACACCAAACTATATATGATTGTAATTTAGCCCACAAGCAATTATGTATTGGAATATAGTTTTGGTGAGTTTTATCATTACAGATAGGAAAGTGAATTTATTTAACATATGGTTATGATATAAATAAATTGTCATCTTCTATCATAAAGTTTTGATATGTTTACATATTCAAAGAATATTATTCTTGAGATTTATCCGCATGAAGGTATTAGTCTAGTTTATTTTATGTATATTTATTATGCATTAAAAGGTAATTAGATTAATAGTTTGATACATCAATATTCTTTACTGTACATATATCAAGTGATCAATATAATACAATTTCATAACTGAAATTATTAAGATATTTTGATCACTTTGTGACTAATTACATAAACTATAATAAAATTTCTATCAGTAGATTTTACTATAGTTTATATAAATAGTTAGGATAAAAGATCAAATGAGAAAATTGCCATATTTTGGTCCAATGACTATTGGAGTAGTGTTAATTGCTATCCGCGACTTTCAAAAATGTTAATTGCGTACCTTGACTATGCATTTTTTTTATCAATTTTGGTCCATCTGGCCAAATTGCCGGCCAAAAGTGGCCGAAAAATTTTGAAAGAGGAAATATTAAGGGCAATTTAGTCATTTTATCTCTTTTTTCTTCTTCTTCGTTCGATATCGCCGTCTTTATTCCGCTATAAGTCTTCTTCTTCATTTGATGCCGCACTTCCGGCGACCAAAATTCTTCTTCCCTTGATGCCGCCACCGCCGCCGTCTAGCTTTAGACATGGACGACACCCCGCTCAGATTATAAGAGTTTTGGTCGCTGGAAGGGCTGGAGGTCGCCGGCGGTGGGTGTGGTTGTGGCTGTGTGGTGGCCTGAACTAAGTGTTGAAAGGTGTGGTGGTTGTCGCTGGAGGTCGCCAGCGGCGGGACGACACCCCGCTCAACAACTGTGCCATCAACCTTTTCAGTGGATGAACAAGCATCCTTTAGGCCTGATGATCCCCATGGTGCGAGATCCTTTCACGAAATAATTTTCATTTACATATATTAACTTTATTTACATAAATAGTTTGAGTGAGTCCATTTCTGTTGATCAGAGGGGTTCTGACATAAAAAATGATTTTCATTTTATTCAGTGAAGCTCAAAATTAAGTCTTTCCGAGTTCCTGAGCTTTTCATAGAGATTCCAGAAACTGCAACCATTGGTTTTCTCAAGGCATGCACACAAACTTTAATTCCCTTATACAGACTACGTTTCCTCTTTTATTTGCAGAACAACAATTCCGTTGTAAGTTTATTTTCGTATTGTTTGTGAAGTCGGCGACATCGAATGAAGAAGAAGAAAAAAGAGATAAAATGACTGAATTGCCCTTAATATTTCTTCCTTAAAATTTTTTGGTCACTTTTGGCCGGCAATTTGGCCGGATGGACCAAAATTGATAAAAAAAAAAATGCATAGCCAAGGTACGCAATTAACATTTTTGAAAGTCGCGGATAGCAATTAACACTACTCCAATAGTCATTGGACCAAAATGGCAATTTTCTCAGATCAAATCATATTTCTTAATTTATCCACAGGGATTGAGAAAAGGAACATGGTTTGATAATTTTATCATAAGCTAGTAGATGGATCTAATTGAATAAAATTTTAGCCCACATGCAAGTTTTATGTCACTAGATTCTTCTATCACTTTGATAATATTTTTATCATAAAATTTTAATTGAGTCTAACTGAATAAAATTTTAGCCCACAGGCAAGTTTTATGTCACTAGATTCTTCTATTTGATTGTCATAGAGTTTCAGTTGAGTCTAATTGAATAAATCTTTAGCTTACAGGCAAGTTTTATGTCACTAGATCCTTCTGTTTAAATTGATAATCAAGATAAAATATTATCATACCATTCTTTTTAGAATTTATAATTTTAAGGTCAGTTATAATTCGATGTGGCATGCGTTGCATTGGCAACACATGTATTCTGTTAATCTCCAAAACTTTAGTAACTTGAAATTGTTACTGTATGTGGCTTACTTGGTTTTTCAACCCAACCATAGTTGATCCTTTTAAATTTTAGATATGATATACTTTTGGATCCTTATATTGGAAGTGTGCATATCTAGCCAAATTTCAACTAGAGTAATTTTATTTGTTTAAGTAATTGAAAATTGTGTCTGTTACATGTACATATTTAGCATGTCCAACTATGATTGGGAATTATGTTCCTTGTAAAATTAGTTGGACCTGAGGATCATTAGTGTGTATGTATATCATTTATAATGCTTAAGAATGACTTGACCAGTGGGAGTAATGGTTTGAATAGTGGGAGTGGTCATTTGATCATTAAGATATCCCCCTTTAAGATTGTTCCACTTTAAGGATAAGACACATTGCCTTGTTAATTATAAAATCAATAGTTCAAATTGTTTGAACTACAAGTTGTGCAACATATTTATGAAAATGTTGTAGCAACATTAATAGTTTTTATTTTAACAATGACATGAAGTTTATTGTGAACTGTCATGAGTTGGACTCTTTAGCATTTATTGGAGTTTTTCGTCTCATCAAATTGATCCTGGGTCATTAAGATTAGGAAAAGGCTCAAAATTTAATGTTGAGAGACATAAAGCAAACAAAGACTCATTATGTTGGTTCATATAAATGAATCTTGAGGATTGTTGTATATATATTGATACAATATTTTTGTTGTTTCATAAAGTTACATTAATAAATCCTTGTTATTACAAGATAATGAGTTAGTCATGTAATATATTAGCATTTTGCTAATAGTCTCAAATCCCTACGTAAGGCATGCTTATAAGAATTTTAGGGATCATAAAGGGTACATGGAACTTATTATGTGACTAGCTAGCTATATTGTACGTACATTCATGTTGTCACTTCTATGTAATTTGGATGGTTTCTCCTATGGTTATGCGCATATATATTTATATGAGAAACATCCTTAAAGTTGGACCAAGAATAAACGTAAGGTTTATTCATAAAGGACCTGAGTTTGAAATCAAAATGCATGTGATGCATAGTTGGTATTACTCAAACTTTAATTTAAAAGGACATACCACTATGATTCATGTTTTTTGTTTAAATGAAGGTTGTGCCAATGCTTGCACTAAATGGAGAATTGTAACATTTTCCATTAATATTGTACAAATCAAGCGGGGTGAGTTTATTAGACCAAATTTAGCTATTGTGGCAGTAATTAGTTTTTGATAACTAATTACAATCAAGAATGAACATAAGGTTTATTCATTAAATTTTATACCACATAAGGTACTTAGAGAACAAGTTACATTGCAATCATAAGTGGATACTGCTCACATTAAGAGGAACTATCTCTATGGTTCATGTTTCTTTTGTTTCTTTGAGTTTGCACCAAGTGGGAGAATGTAACATTGTCTATTAATGTCCCTATTAAGTGGTGCAAATCAATAGGCCATTTATGGCCGTTATGTTGTGGTTTAAAAACAGAAGTAACGGTTTCCATTACTTAGCCTATCACCATATAATTGCTTAGGAGACCAAGTGGCAGACAAAAACACTCTAAAGTTCCTCACAATCCTTCAAGCAATGCTATGGAGATGACAACTATGGCTGGAGGTGCATGATCCTATTAGTTTCCACAATGAGGTTAGATTATTACAACTTCTATGATTGTATATTTAATCTAACAAAGATATCTTGATAATTTTTCCTTTATTAATACCAAATTTAGTCTTCAACTATAGTGGTTTTACTTCAACTAATTCTCGACTATAGTCATCGAGTATGACGGTAAATATGGTTATCGCATATATTTTTGTATTAGTAAATAAAGACAATGTTCAGTATGTACAGGAATCGAAGTGTTTTCCTCTTGATATGGTTTGTGTAACCGAAAAATAGAGCTCCCACAACTTGTTACATGAGTTTCCCTTTTATACTAACAACCACAATAATGACGACAACCATAATGAGAAACGACTCCTTTTCATAAGTGCCCGGCTCCTCAACGAAAGCTGTGTGCTTTTTCGTAACGGCTCTTTGATGAGGTGAACCCAAAGAACCGTTATTTCTTCCTAAGTGATGCCTGCTTTAATGGGTTGGTCGTGCCGGGTCGCATCCAGTACCTTATCCAATTATCCCGTCACCAGCTCCCTCCCAAGTTGAGAGCGTAGCAAAGTCAACTAGGGAGTAATCATTTGTCAAATATTTTTTAATTTTTTTTCTCATAATTACTTTTAGAATTTTTGAAACATGGCCGGACGTGCCCGAGTTGTCCTCGACCTTCACACACCAAAAAGTAGTAATAAAGAGACTGGATTTTGAAATTCAAAATTCAAATTGATCACAAATCAATTCGGTCCAGCGCTGATCAAGTGTTGACCAAATTCAACAAAAATACTCCATGCACATGCAGCACATCAGCAGGGGAGAAGCATTCAAAACAATTCAAATACCTTGTGCTATAATTAATCTGATGAGTTCCAATGAGAAATTATTGCACTGCCCACCTCTTGAGAGAACCCATGTCGGCCACCGCCCAAACTTAATTGTAGTCACTAATGACCATTTCCAAGATGGTCGGCAACTTGACATATCCATCGAAAAACCGTGAACAGAGAATGAGAGCACCGGAAACTGGATCAAACCAACTTCTCCAATCGAAATTCCACCGGAAAATATCCAATCAAACCGGTGCAATTGCATGGACGCTCATCAAAGCAAAGAACATGGAGACTCCACGCCATCAACTCCCCTGACTGTCAGGCAACCAAAAAAGCATGCACCCTCACCAGATCACCATCTTTATCGTCCAAAATGGCCGAAAAAGACATGCGGCTTTGCCAGAAAATTCAGAGCCCACCTCGGCCAACTGTGCAAATCCCAAACTGTTGTCCGAAACATAAGACTCCACAGCCTTAGAAAGACTGTTCCGCTCATCCTCGGATGACTTGTCTTGTAATACAAACTGGGTGACCATGACTGCACGGCTTCGTGACATTGGGAGCTCCTCAATGAATTTTTCAAAAGCATCAATGCGAACTCTACCCTTAACTTCAAGAGAATTGGGCCACATCTTCATTGATGTTGTTTCACCAATTCTAAAGTAACAAAGAACTGTGACTGAGGTTGAAATAGTTAGTTGAAGTGTCCCTTCTCAAATAGACCCAACTAAGATGCATTTCCAGTTGGAGATTGTTTTTTTTTTTTTTGCAGTAACATTTGAAATGGATTTATGAACTCCCTCTGGCTCAACTTCTTTGCTGACTGGCTCATCTTGTTTTTACCTTCAGAAACATTAGAAAGGTCTTTTCAAGTTGAATCAGTAGCTCTAATTTTAATACCAGTTACTGTTCCTTCCTTGTCACTCAAAGGCGTTGACTGACTTGAATCTATATGCAGGTTCTCAAATGGAGGTTCAGAAGTGAGGGACTCCATAAGCATACACCCTCACCAGATCACCATCTTTATCTTCCAAAATGGCCGAAAAAGACATGCGGCTTCGCTAGAAAATTCAGAGCACCATGACAGAGGTGGGGCCGAGGCCAGCTGTGGCCGAGGCTCGACCTTGGCCCTTTCTTTTGTTTTTAATTTGTTTTTGTTTGCCCTTTTTTTTGGATTTTTTTTTTCGTTTTTGTTTTTTTGTTTTCGTTTTTTTTCCGTTAGCAGTGCCACCATAAATCACCTTCATTTCAGTCCAATCTGCAGGCGCCTATCTCAGTTCAGAAGGTCCATGTTGCCGCTGTTTGTGCCATTTTGGCCGGTGAGATCTGTTGGAGGATACATGCGTAAATTCATATTAGTTCCCTTCCCCCTTGTATATATAGTTCTCAGATACATAGAGCATACAACCTTTCTACATTCTGTAAGCTTTCATTCTATTCTAATCAAGACAACATATCACTTCTCCCTTTCCATTCACTGTTGTGTCTCCACATTCTGATATGGTATCAGAGCTCGCCGGTGAGGGAGCTGTGCCGCCGCAGCTTCCGACACCGGCAAGACGAATCCTGAAGATCGCAGAGCTGCGCGATCGTCTCCGCAGTCGTCTCCGCAGAGGAGTAACGAAAAGGTTCAATCTATTTTTTCTGCCTTTTAATTTGAGCGTAGTGCTCTCCAAATCAAGCTCATGGAGCAGATCTGTGAGGAATTCAAGCAGAGTGCTTGTTGTAGCCTTTAGTTCCTGGATTAAATCCATGGAAATCATGAGCGTAGAGCTCGTCACCATCTATAGAAGTTCGCGGAGCAGATTCGCGAAAAGGAAGAGCGCAGAGCTCATTAATCGCTCATCAGTCGCCATCATCGTTCCTAGTCCGTTAGCCTTCATCTCCTGGAGCAGATCCATGAAGAATTCGAGCAGAGTGCTCGTTAATCCCTTGTTTATAGCCTTCGATTGTCATTCCTGGAGCAGATCCGTGGAAATAGACGACAACTCTTCGGAGGAAATCGAGGATAAAGCGGAGAATTTAGACGATGATGATTGTGAGGAGCTCACGGCGATGAATAAAATCCGTCGCTGCCGCAGGTTCGTCTTTGACGATGAGGAGGAATAGGAAGAACAGAAAGATGAAATCGATGTTGTTGCCGCCGGCACAAGCACTCATATCCAGAAGTTGAGAAGTGCTCAAATGAAACTGGATTTGGATGTCGTGAGCAGCGGCTTCGTTCTGAGCCGTGCCTCCAGTGCTAGCCTAGGCTTCTCCTTCACCGGATTTTCCAAGGCATTTAGCGAGAACGATCAACCTGAAGATTCAGAGAAAACCAGTTTTAATAGCGTTGTACAGCAGCACAGCTCTCAGCAGCCATGGTTCTCAAGGCAGAACTCTGGAGGTAGTAAGTCTCTCTGTTCAGATTTGGAGGTAAACCACATTGATATTCAGATTCTAATGCTTGTTTGGAAAATGCAAGCTGAAAAGCAAAAGGTCAAAAGACCATCAAACTTTGTGGAGTTTTATGCCTACTTGTTTCGATATTACTTAAATGAGCAGGAGCCAAAGAACATAGTCATGGAGAGCATCTCTTTGTTGCTCGATTTTGTTGAAGGTAGTGTTGCAGAGTATAGTGAAAATATTCAGTTTCAAATCTCTGTGATTCAGTTTCAAATTTGTCCTCCTAAGACTGATATTGAGCAGAGTATAGTGGCTTCTGACTATGCTCAGATGGGTAGGATTTTGATATCAGGTCTGGTAGTTGTCATTGTTGCTGTAATTTGTGGTGGAATTGCTTTTGCTTGTGCTGGACAGCCAATTATAACTGGATACTTACTAGTAGGAATCATTGTTGGACCTGGAGAGTTTAATGTTGTTAGTGAAACTGTACAAGTAGAGACTGTTGCTCAGTTTTGTGTGATGGAAAAGAACAGTACCAACACTCTTCATGGCCAATTTACCATTGGCACTCTTATTCTTCATGATTGTGCCGTGGGCATTCTGTTTGCACTACTTCCAGTATTAGGAGGAACACTTGGTGTACTGCAAGGAGTGATGTCCATGACAAGGAGTGGTGTACTGATGGTTAGCTTATCATCACAGACCAATGAACTTTATCAACTGGCAGCTGTAGCATTTTGCCAGGATAGAGATGTATTGAGTATTGAGTTCTGGTTGGATAGAGATGACAGGGAGATTCTGTTCAATTTGGATAGTGCATGAATTGAGGTAGTTTCCAGTGTATTGTTGAGCTTTGATGGGCTGCCTTTGGTCTCCTGAAGTCTTGATGAAGGAAGGATTATTGAATTCAAGCTTATTTGTTTGATGGCTAGCCAACAATGTGGGAATTTCATTCAGCTTAGTACTTGTCTTTCTCACTTCCATACTAAGCTGGGCATACAAAGACTTGCTGTGACACCCCAACCTCACACAGGCTGAGATAGCTAAAAACTTAACATAAAAGCTGCCAATCTCAACCAACAAACCAACATAGCGGAAGCGAATTTAAACTTAAGGGCGTCATGCCACACCTAGGTAAACATAGCCTAGATGCACAGGCTAAACATGAAACGAACTAAGCTGTCATATCATAGAACTGGAATAATAATAATCCTCAAACATAATCCATAGCTATCCAAAGGAAATACTCAAAATACTAAACAGAGTATCATAATGTCTCACGGCTCACAGGCCAACAAAACCAAGTCTAAACAGAATCAACTAAGGCTAAACATCCTCATAAGAAAGCTCTAGCGCGCTCGCGAGTAACTACTCCATACCTGGAAAACACGCAAAGAACCATTAGCAAAAGAATGCTAAGCAACCACCATTCACACCCGCAAGGAGATATAGATATACATAAGCTTGTAAATAGGTTTACACACCCATATAGAATATAAACACCAACGAACTGTGCAATAGTTCAAACCGATACTCAACAATGATAAACTGAACGAATCACAAACCAAGACTCAACCAACCGAAGCCAATAACCAATAACGAAAGCATAATGCATAACGAATCATAAATGAGATACCAACTGAACACAATCCAAAAGGGAACATCCAAACTCAAGAGAATGACAAGGTATCAGCCGAACAATCCAAAGAACTCATAAGAACCAACAAAGAAGGACATCCCAACACCAACCTCCCAACCAAACCGAGCCAACCATCAAACCAAGTCACACCACAAGTCAGAAGTCAATAGTCACGAGTCAGACGGGGTGATGAGTCCCACTCACAGGGACCGAAGTCCAATAGTAACCAATAGTAACCACAGGGGTAATCAACCCAATCACAGGGGTAGCGAACCCAATAGTAACACAATAGTAGCACAACCAATAGTAACTCAATAGTCCACAATAGGAGCACAATCAATAGTAACCCAATAGTCCACAACCAATAGTAACTCAATAGTCCACAATAGTAACACAATGGTCCACCATCACAACCATACTCCAACACCAACTCAACCAACCAAGACGTGGGTTCATCTCAAATATGAACACCAACCAACTCCCAGATTATGAATCAAAGGATCAATAGATCAAGGACACCAAAAGTGGAAACCAAAGGCATGAATCAATACTCCAAACTAAGGCATCAAATACTCAATGAATGACATGAATAAATACTCCAAAAACATGGTGAAATACCCAACAAAACAATCCAACAATGATCTGAAACAAAAGACCAACAACATACAACAATAGCAGAAAGTTGCTCTCTGGAAACCATTTCCCAGTGAACTAGCGGAACGCTCTAACGGAACACTGTCCTCCGCCGACCTCCTCCGCAAGGAGGAGACGGTCCCCCTCAACGGGCACCTCCCTCCGCCCAGGTCCTCCGTTGCCACCTTGCGGATCGCCCTCGCGGGTTACATTATACCGTTCGGGTCTTCCGCAAGGCCAACCCCAAATCCCAGATTCCAGAACCGAAGCAGACATGAACAAATCCAATTTCCAGAATACAAAATCCAACCAAAGACACTCACATTTCATCCAATTTAGAGTCCAAGAATAAGGAAATCCATAACATCATTGATCATACAACACAAGACAAAGATCAAGATGAAATCCAACAAGAAACATCCAAGAAATAGGCTATACAACAATAATTTTCAGGATTTCCAACACCAAGATCAATATATATAGAATAGGTGAATAAAATAGTTTTGATGGACATGGATGGTTACCTCAAAGAGTTTTTCCTACTCCAATAAGCCTTTTGCTAGCTCAAGAAGCCCCACCTTCACCTTGATCATCTTTTCCCAAAGAATCCCCAAAAGAACACTTATAAGATTATGTAAAAAGACTATCTAAAACACAAAATGCAAGATGGATCCTAGGATAGATGCACTTACCCACTCCCAACAAAGCTTAAAAGAGCAATCTTGGCTTGAAATCTTGTAGGGAAGATGAAGATGAATTTTAGGAAATTATTGAGAGGAAATGGCGCATGGATTCTTGTAGGAGGAAGAAGGGAGTGAAAGTCTTAGGGTAATTTGATCTTCAAGATATATACCAAGGATACTTACAACATTTAGGGTGTAAGACATTTAAATGATGGCTTAAGTAGCTTATAGAAATAATGGGTGTAGGAAAATTAATATAATCAAGACTAGTAAGTTGGGCTTATTAAATTCACCCCTTACAATTTAATTACAAGAATTAGCCCATAAGAATGTCTTAGGATCAATATATGTTTATATATATATTATATGATCAATAATGTGGGCTTGTAAGGATATTTGATAACAATTATTGTAAGGGTCCAAATTGAATAAAATCCCTTACAAGAATAAATTCAATTAATTGGGCTCTTGATTAGAATAATCAAATTAAGCTCAAGGAGTGTATATATATATATATATATATATATATATATATATATTAAATAGGAAGAATTAGCCCAATTGGAATTAATTGAATTGCCCGAAGAATTGATTAGATTGCCCAAGGAATTAATTAACGAATGAAAGGCTTGAAAAGGAATTTACGGGGCGTTACACTTGCATGCTCAGCTTACGGGGGGGTGTTGGAGGATACATGCGTAAATTCATATTAGTTCCCTTCCCCCTTGTATATATAGTTCTCAGATACATAGAGCATACAACCTTTCTACATTCTGTAAGCTTTCATTATATTCTAATCAATACAACATATCACTTCTCCCTTTCCATTCACTGTTGTGTCTCCACATTCTGATAAGATCGGCGCAAGTCTGAGTGCTGCTCGGCCACAGATGTGATCTCCATTAGCGCCATGGCGGAGTAGTATTGGACATCGTCAGCTCCCTTCTCTAGCAAAACTGAGAAACACAGAAGGGCTCTGGACTCCGTGACACTGCTATAGACTGTGAAATTTTAGCCTTGTCCATCCTTGTCTCTGTTGACTGATACTATAGTGGCAAAAATGGAGCACCAGCAACATCAATTTTAGCCTAGCCTCGATCCAAGGCCAGAAATGGAGCGCAGCGAAATGGTTTAGCATCTCCAGACGGTAGACTCCATGCTTGAGAGTTTCAGGTTGTTTTGATGCTTTTCAATGATGCGGAAAATCTTAGCTTTCAAGATATAAAAGAGGCCACTAGCATTGAAGATAAAGATCTAAGGAAGACTTTGCAATCTCTTGCATGTGGGAAGGTGCAGGTTCTGCTGACTAGCCAGTGAATAGGCTGCTCCTGTAAGTATAAATATATGTGTGCAGAAGAGAAGAAAAAGCAGTGAGCGTGTGTGAGTGAAATGTATACACATTTTTGAGTAATAACATTAACAATTATTAGGAGGTAGGAACAATTTTATTTTTCCATTTTCATTTGATACTTCCGCTACTAAAGATAAACTAGAGTTTATTACCAAAATGGTCCCTCGACTATTGCGAAATTACCAATTTGATCCTCAACAATTTTTCTTGACCAATTAAGTCACTCGACTTTGAAAAATTTAACCAATTTGGTCCTCCGTTTATTTTTCTGCTAAACATCCGTTAAATCAGGACCAAATTGGTAATTTTGCTATAGTCAAGGGACCAAATTGGTAATTAATTTTTGGGATAAAATACAAATAAGTCATCGTACTATTTGGAAACAAGAAATTAGGCCATCCAACTCAAATAACCCCAACTAAACCATTGAACTCAAAAATTAAAGCAATTGAGCGACTAAAACCGAAAAAAAAAAGAGCAATTAACCCATTTTAAAAATTTTCTGCGACAAATTTCGACACCGACAATCATTTCCAGTGGTCGCCGCCAGTTGCCATTTCTGGCGAGGGCGACCAAAAACCGCCGGTTGCCGGAAATGGTCGTCGGTGTCGGAATTTGTCACCGAAAATTTTAAAAATGGGTTAATTGCTTTTTTTTTTTTTGGGTTGCAATGACTCAATTGCTTTATTTTCCTAAGTTCAATGTCTTATTTGGGGGTTATTTGAGTTGGATGACCTAATTACTTGTTCCCAAATAGTACGATGGCTTTATTGTAGTTTATCCCTTAATTTTTCACTTACCCAGTCCCCTGACTATAACAAAATTACCAATTTGGTCCTGATTTAACGGAAAAATAAACGGAGGACTAAATTGGTTAAATTTTTCAAAGTCGAGGGACTTAATTGGTCAAAAAAATTGTTGAGGACCAAATTGGTAATTTCGCAATAGTCGAAGGACCATTTTGGTAATAAACTCGATAAACTATAATGATCTTACATATACCAAAAGGAAGAGATGTGGAGGATGATGATACTTTTGTGTTTAATGATCAATTTACTGCTCCACTTTATGTATAAAGGTACAGGCGTACAACTAATGAAAAATGGAGGTCCTTTTCTCGTGTTATCACCCCACTTTATCGTGTATATATATATATATATATATATATATATATATATATATAGGGTAGACTTCATATGAGACAACCTAACTAGATGAGAAATAAGACTTAATCATAGCCATTCGTAAACATGGACGTAGGGTTGAGATTTGATGTTTAGATTTTAATATTACCCGTTTCAATTCGGCTCATTAATGTTAAGAATAATCAACCAAAGGGCAATTTAGTCTTAGGGTGCTGAAGCGGTGATTGATATTTGAGGCATAATCCGACTTTCACTCTTCCAATCTTCTAGTGCGTGTAGGAGTCCGAGAAAACAGCGAAGAAGAAACCAAACTACAGCCTAACGCACTGCTACCGTCACAAAGCTATGGCTAGATCGAGCCTACGGGGAAAACAGCGATGAGGAACGAGGAATCGATTTGAAAGCAAAGGTATGTTTCTGCTTTTTTATTTGAAAAAAAAACTCAGTATGTTTTCCAGCGGGTACACGACAACCCAAATGAGGGTTTTGGAGAGTTCGAAGTCGGAATGGGTAGAGGCCATAGGTTTATGGTTCGCTGGCCAGATTATTCATCGGCATTGTTTACATTGTTTAACCCAACCATGCCTAGGGTTTGAGGGAATTACTGAAGAGACCGGGGTAATCTGACGGGGGGAAGAAGATGAAACTGCCAACAATGTGTAAAAATGGGAGTCCGCCTGTGAAAATTGTCTGTGGAAGGAGAAGAAGCTGTGTGCGTCATGTAGTTAACAAAGTGTTATTCTTTACAGTGGTGGAGTATTTCTAATACTGAGTATAAAAAGCTTCTGCTATGACTGTTTTGTGCATGTGTAACCCATTAAAAACATATAGCTCGTGGAGACAGTTGTCAGGGGGTGGATCCCTGTGGTTTTGTGTTCATTTATTTGTCTGAATTAGGCCTTCAAATAAAAGTGTGAAATCTGTGCACATATGAAGAATGTTTGCTCTCGTTGGTTAATTTAGTATGGGTTTACTGTTTTAAATAGTTATGCGAATCTTAATGGCTGCATTTTTGTACAAGAATGTTTTCAGTAGGTATTTGCTTATTAGTGTGGGCACTATAAATGGTTTGTTCCCAACAAAGTTGGTTGTATTACCACTAAGCATGTGAGATGGAAATGGTATGTGCATTAAGAGGTTTAAAATTTCAGAACGTAGCACACAGGTTGTATGTATAGTGCACACAGTAAGACATATATTTACACACGAGAGTACACTGAAGTGCACATACACTTGGCAGGGCACACAGTGAGGTTGGAAAGTGCACACACAGGGTACGTAATTGCACATAGGGTTAACTAGAGTTGGGTTTCTGATATTCAATTACAGTAAAGTGCAGTTGTTGTTAACATGTGTATTTTTTTTCCATAATTGCAGCCATTTGAAGAGTGAGTCACCAAAACGATGACGACCTTGAAGAACACTGTGGTAGACCTAAAACATCTTATTGAGGAGACGGATGACGTGACTGTGAATGAAGGAATATGTCGGCAAATTCATTGAACAACACAACACCTAGTGGCAATGAGAGGAAGAAGTGGGGCCAACGAGGTCAATATGTCACCACCAATTGATCTTAAAGGCACCCAATATGATATTAAAGTAGATTTTTTTTTTGGGTTAGTTAGTAATAGTTTTTGATGGGAACAATGTATTAAAAACTAGAGGTGAAAACAGTGGGTATGGAACATGCTTATATAGTAGTGTAGACGTATTTTTTAAATCGAAACGTATTGTCGTGGTGGTGACGCAGAATGACCCATACGAGTATGTACGACAGTCCATATCAGGGGTGCACAAACTCACTAGCTAAGCAGCACCCGAGTTTAACTAACATGCACATCATACAATAAGTAGGTGCACGCATATAACCAAAGAACACTTTGCACTTATCCAAAAGTTGAATGAACGTTTAGTGCACAACACAAAAATCAAAGAAATGAACTATTTTGTACTAGATTGTGGTGCACACACCCACGTACTGAACACCGCATGAGTTAAGACTATCATGCACGCACTGCCTCTAGTACATGCACATAGTGCTAGTAGTAGGTGCACACACATGTTAGAGAACATTGACATGCACACCCTAATTGCAATACGTGCACATGCTTAGGCTAACAAACAAATTAAAATATTCAAATTAAACAATATGGTGTAATCCAAGTCTCATCACTGAATACAAAGTCCTAAAAACATGCACAACTACAAAAGTAACATTACGCCTTCAGGGCAATTATGGCTAACATGATTGACATATTTAATTATCCTTATTAAAGCCAAAAAGTTAATCCAATTGTTGATCAACATGTTACCCGATAATGGGATTAAATTTATACGCAGTGCACCTCTAATGTATCTAGACGGCACACAATGAAATTCTTTAGTGTACACACCTACATGTAATTCTTAATGGCACACAGCTACGTGGTTTTCAGCACATGGGTGCACACTGACATGCACACACTACTTAAGGTAGGTGCACATAGAGCACATACTAAATACCAATATTTAATACTTTAGATTAAACCCATACAGATAATCCAACTCACATAAAAAATACAAAGTCTTAAAAAAACCCACAAGTAAAAAAGTGACAATACGCCTTTAGCGGGCAGTTGCGACTATTATGACCTTCAAATTTATGACAAGTCTTGCACTCACGTGTTGACTTTGATGTTTTCTCTGCAGCAACCTCTTTTGACAATTTGAATTGCTTCCGAAAACTCTTATTCTTAGCAATGGTTGGGGGTAGATAACAATATCAAGAGACGTGAGCACACTACCAAATGCCCGAATAACAACAGATTTACCCACGGACGTACCAAGACCAGTATCGGCATTGGCAAAAGAGAGTTTGAGGTCCTTCAAAACCCGGGACAACTCCATAACACGATCCGCACTATCTCCTGCAAGAGCAACAAATGACTCAATGGACAAGAATGTAGGGAAATATGGTAAATATAAGTATGCAACCTCAAGAATAACACAACAAATGACTTCACAACCCATAATACCCTACAAACAATATAACATAAAAAATCCCAAAAAACTAACGGACACTATGAATATAGAACACACATGCACACAGCCGAATATAGATATGCACATAGTGCGTGACACAATTAAATGCTTACTACGAAAACAAGCGATTGTGTGCAATATACTTGGCTAATATGTGCACATCAAAAAATTAGAATAAAAAAAATGCTCAAGAAAAACACACTGTGAAAAATCTGGTAAAAAGAAATACACAACCTCGAAATACTACAGCAAATGATTCTACATACGACACTACCCCCAAACAGTATACTAAAGAAAAACCACAAAATTAACGGACACCATGATCAGAGAACACATATGCACACAGTAAAAAATAGATATGCACACAGTGACGTGAAAAAAAAAAGATTTCTAGAAAATGAGAGAACAACACTGTAAGCAATCAAACGAGAGAACAACAACATTAACAACCAAAAAATTCAAACCAACGACACTACCACCCTAAAAAGCGAAGAAAACTAACACTGACATTAAAACTCATGCACAGACCAACGAAATAAAAACTATAATCAAACAGTAAAAAAAAAGCTAAAAAATTAAGGAATGCATACCTTGATTAACGAAATCCATGCTTGAGGAACAAAGATGAAGAATCGGCGTCTCTAGACGACAGAAGAAAAACGCAATTCTTCGAACAAAAGAAGAAAATGCAATCCTACCTAAATTAAAACTCCTAAAATCAAACCCAACCATACAAGCATACTTGACATAGAAGTCGATACCATCATCCAACTTGCTAAACCGCTGACCAACATAGGGCTGGCTAGCTTTGTCACAACTCGGAGTCCAATATTTTGTCCCTCTAGGGGAAAGATTCATAACACACACATTGGACCCACCACTCCTACCTGACAAACCTTCATCATCAACAAATGATGCTGCTACATGGGAACACAAAGCCAAAAAAAAAAAAAACAGAACCCATCATAAGTAACGGAACATAATGCAGCACCCAACAGCAACTGGATTGCATAGAGACGACACAGTGTGCACAGTGTCTGTGCAAACTCTATGACATGCACAGAGATGAAAACACATATGCACACACCCGCGAAATCCAGAAAATCTTTAAACCCACCAACAACGTCATGCATCCGACGAAAGAATAGCAAAACACACCGCCGAAAAAAAAAAAAAAAACAACAACTAGAACATACCTCCATCACCAAACTCCATGACCGAGAAAAACAACCAATGCCGCAAAGAGAAAACCGGAAAGGAAACGGGAAGGGAAGCAGTAATACTGGACGGCAAATCAACATAATAAATCTAATCCTACCAAAATTAAAACACCTAAAATAATGCATTAGAATCCCAGACAAAAAATAAAGCATCTACAATTACAATATAACCCTTACTAATTAAAATTAACCACATAAAAAAGGAAAAAGGGATTAATCTCAACCATCAAATAGTACAAGATCGACGGCTCCCAGAATGTCTTATTTCTCACCTAAAGGGGTTGTCTCATATGATTGCAATTCTATATATATATTGTAATTGGTAGATGTTTTATTTTTACTCTGGGATTCTAATGCATTATTTTAGGTGTTTTAATTTTGGTAGGACTAGATTTTTTATTTTCTTTTCCCATCCAGTCTCACCGTTTCCATTCCTAGTCTTCTCTGCGGCATTGCTTCGGTTTTTCGACCATGGAGTTTGTTGATGGAGGTATGTTGTAGTTGGTTTTTATTTTGTATTTTTTTTGTTTTCGTCGTTGTTTTCGTCATTGTTTTCTCGTGTTTTGTCGTCGGATGGATCACGGTGTTGGTGGTTTCTATATTTTCTGAACTTCGCGGCTGTGTGCATATACGTTTTAATCTGTGTGCATATCATACAGTTTGCACAGACACTGGTGCTGGTGGTCTGTACTGTTATTGTTTGTTTTGCGTTTTGACATGTTGGTTTGTTGCTTTGTTTGTTTTGCGTATTGTTTTGCGTATGGTATTTATTGAGTTTGAATCTCCATTATTCGTTGTGGGTGTCGTGTACTTTTTTTTTGCGGTAGTTGCGACTTACTTGTTGGCGTCTGTTTGGTTATTCTAGGGTGGATGGGTACAGAATATATGCACATTAAGGTGTCTTTATATGCACAGTGTGTCGTCTTTATTCAAGTGATGTTGGTTGCTTCGTTATGTTTTTTTTACTTACAATGTTGTCTATTTTTTTCGGTGTTGTGTCCCCATGTAGCAGCATCATTTTGTGATGATGAAGGTGTGTCACGGGGGAGTGGTGGGTCCAATGAGTGTGTCATGAATCTCTCCCCTGGAGGGACAAAATATTGGATTCCGAGTTGTGACGAAGCTAGGCAGCCCTTTGTTGGTCAGCGGTTTAGCAAGTTGGATGATGGCATTGACGAAGCTAGGCAGCCCATGACAGCCGTAACTGCCCATTAAATCCTAAATCTAAGTCAAATGTCCAAGCAAAGTTGAAGGCGAAGGCAAAGTCCAAGGCCAAGGCGTAGTTTACACTGTTTACATGTTATGGTTGGAAGTTATTTTACTAGTTCTGCTTTACGAAGTTGTTATTGTTTTTGTGTAATAATGAACAAGATTATCTCGTTAAGTTTTGTTGAATCGTTTTCATTCATCTTTGTTTTTGTGTGTGCACGTGTGATCGGTTTTGGTTTATTACTGTGTGAAGTTACGGTCATTGTGGTTATCTGTTTCATTACCGTCGGTATTTACTCTCGTTAGTCTCATAACTGTGTGCATGTACTCTCAGTATGGTGTGCATGTACTCTCAATACTGTGTGCATGTACTCTCATTTCTGTGTGCATCTGCTGTAACTTAATAGCCCGTGTGCATTCACTTTCAGTACTGTTTGCACATCTCTTTGTCGGTATTTACTCTTAGTAGTCTCATAACTGTGGCCATGTACTCTCAGTATGGTGTGCATGTACTCTTATTACTGTGTGCATGTACTCTCATTTATGTGTGCATCTGCTGTAACTTAATAGCGAGTGTGCATTTACTTTCAGTACTATGTGCACATCTGTTTGTCGGTATTTACTCTCGTTAGTCTCATAACTGTGTGCATGTACTCTCAGAATGGTGTGCATGTACTCTTATTACTGTGTGCATGTACTCTCATTGCTGTGTTCATCTGCTGTAACTTAATAGTCCGTGTGCATTTACTTTCAGTACTATTTGCACATCTGTTTGTGTTTTCTCTGTTGGGGTTTTTTGGGGTTATGCGCTCCATGTACTAGTATTCGCCTGTGTGCATTCACTGTCAACACGTGTGTGCACATTTTCTGCATTTCTGTGGAAATAAAAACTTACTAGTTACATCGGAGTGTGCATATTATACCAACACCGCCACCATGGTCGTGGTGGGTACACTTTCGTGTTCACTGTTGTCCGTGCACAGAATTAATAAATTACATGCTGGAACAAGTTCACTAAATCATATCCTCTCAAAAATTAGTCATCTAGACCACTACTCTAGGTAACCCTGTGCACCCTACGCATTGGCTAGCTCTCCAAAAAATAAATATCCCATAGTTTTCACCTTGGTTAATTTCAAAATAAAAAAGCAGCCTTTTGTCAAACTGTTCATCATTGCAAGTTTTTCACTTGCCTTGCGTGACATAGCGTAGGGGTACCTGTGTGATGTTAAGATTAAGGATATCTCCAAACCCTATGGCTGCAACAGCGTCACGCTGCCCTAGTTGTCATGCTGGGGAACCGTGCCTCCTCTTCTTCGGTTAATTCATATTCTGGGGCATTCCATGTTGGGTCAGCTTCTAACCGCTGTAAGAATGCTCGTGGAGGGCTTACAAAATCGTCATCATCATCCCTATTCCTTGGGTGGTGGGTGGGAGGATTGGTGAGCCGCCTTTTGGAACCTGTTAATTGTAATTGCAGTAGTCCGGTCAGTTTGAGGTATCTAATAGCAGTGCACATCCCAACGTTCATACATGCACATGCAAGTTTAACTACTGAATAAAGCAGTGCATATAAGACATCAAAACCACACATTGTTACACTTTTGTGTATGCATAGGCAGATATTCTGGTCACCTTAAACTATTCACAAATAACAACACACAAGGCAACTAATATTCTCTACTTTATCAACTTAATATGCATATAATATTCTGCTGAAAAGGGATTTAAATTTTGATAGTGAATGCTCAACGTGGATCAATATGTGTGTCTGTATCTACTTTCCCCACCAAAGATGAGATCTTTTCCCCTGGGTCCCAGCATAACTCACAAAAGATTACTCCAAAGTACTTTGTTTCATCTACACTAAAACACAAGGGACCACCTTCAATATGTGTGTCTAGATTGACTTTTAACCTCAGAGATGGAATATTTTTCTATGGGCCCACCATAACTCCCGTCATTCTCAAAATATCATTCTACATTCTTCTGTTTCATACACAATAAAGCACCTAGGACCACCATTTTAACATTCTGTTGCAGTTCACTGGTGCACACATTAACAGTATTTCAATAAAAAGGGGGAACACCATTTTTTGGTTTGGCAGGGAGAACTCTATTTTTTTTTAAACAGTAAACATCGAAATCACATAAATAGAGTTCAAGACACTGCAAATGTAGAAAAAGACTCCAGGTTCTGTCCGGGGAATGGTCACTGGACCAGGGATGTGCAGTCATCGTACTCTATCACCCCTAATTATTTCTAGGGTTGTTGTTGTGTTTTCAAACATCAACTAACAGAGGGATTACAATTCTCACCTAAAGGGGTTGCCCAGTATTCACAGAAGAACAAAAAGAGGCGACACTCAAAGAAAACCCAAGTGTCCCAGCCATGAAACAGAGGGAAAAAAAAGTGAAAGAAAGAAAGAAAGAAACGATCTTTTCTTATTAAGCTCCAGAGATTTTTTTTTATTTCTCTGTAAGTTAGTATTTCTGGAATATATATATAGTGTGTGTGATTCTATCAAATCAATGAAAAGGATTGGCAGTGTGAAAAATGGAAGCCCATTGGAAACGACGACTCTTTAATGGGTTTTGTGTGAGGGTTGATCATAAAGGAATTAGCACGAGCTGAGATTCAATTTGTGTGAACCATCGGCGGAACGACACCAGAAAACCAAAAAAAATTCGGAAACAAATACTCTACTGTACAGTATTTTTGCGTGTACCTTTGCCTTCGGGTCGAGCCTTCGTTCCCCTTCTCCTCTTCGCCGTTCGTTTCGCTCCTGCCATCGGAAATCGCCGGTTGGGTGCTCGACGGAGGTTCGGGTGGTGGAGCTCGGGTGTAGCGTTGACGATGGTAGCCGAATGCCGATAGGATTTAAGAGAGGGAAAGTCGGCAAGGGGGTGCGATTATGTCGATCGGATTTCTGCAGTGCTATTAGGACTTTGGGTGCTTTTACAGTAATACCCTTCCTTCCCTTTTTCTGATTTCAAATTGCTCTAAATGTGAATAACCGTAATCATGGGATGCTACCAAATCAGAACCGTTGAATTTATGCATTGTATGGCTTAGATTGTGTCTTATTTCTCACCTAAGGGGGTTGTCTCATGTGAAGCCAACCCTATATATATATATATATAGTAAATTAGTAACTATCTAGTGTTCATGTGATGAACGTAAGTGCTGACCTAATTGACTAGTTTTACATTATATATAGTAAATTAGTAACTATCTAGTGTTCATCTAATTGAACGTAACTATCTAGTGTCCAACATAGTTTAGACTAGTTTTACATTAGATTATTTTATTTCAAGATTGTAATCAAAGATTGAAGATTGGATTTGTTCTTTATCAGTTAAGTTCTCTTATTCCTTTATTACTTTCTTGCAATGTTTATGGTTATTAATTATTGCTTTGTTTTGTTTACTCCCATCATGCGGGAGTAGTTCGTTTATGGGTTTGGATTAGGGATCCATTGTTAATCTTGATGTTCAATTGGTAATTAATTGCATAAAGGGATTGAATCTTTTACCTAGGGTTTATGTTGATTTGGGGATTTCTTTCTACTTGTTATTGATTGATGGCCACAATTAATTGCTAGTCTAGGAGAGGGATTCATTACAACGAAAGTTGGATGGAGACCTCGAGCCCTACCAATTTCAACCTAATTTTCCTGCTATGAAAGTAGAGGTAATTTTGGGGGCTTACAATGCTTAGGTGTTTAAGGTTATAATTGATGCATCACGACAGTGGGGCAATTTTAGCCTAATTCTCTTATTGATTACGAAAGTAGCTGAGTGGAATTCTTTTGTGCATTGCCCTTATATCCCTTGGTTAATTATTCTTTTCCCTAATCCTGAGTTGGTTGGAACATCAAGATTACAATCCCCTAATCTGGCCAATACCTTTATCATATAGTTTTCACCTTAATCAATTGTTTTTTTTATTCCACATCATTTAGTTTTTGTTACTTGGATTCTATAAATTCATATACTCTAGTGCCTGGTAATTCACATAGTTTCGTGCCATAACACCAATCCTTAGCGGAACGACATTACACCCTTTTCACACTCATCATTTGTGCTCATCACATTTTGGCGCCGTTGCCAGGGATTGGATTATTTGGTTTTGATTGTGTGATTAATTTCTTAGTAGCATTAGAGTTAATGAATTTAGGGAGATCAAGTTTTATTTTATTTTATTCATTATTCGAAAAAAAAATTATTATTTGCACTAACCCATTACTAGTTTCTTCCAAGAGTGTTTGTGGTTGTGTTAGACAGCAGGTTACCCTGCTTTTATGCACACTAGATCGAAAGGGAGCACAAATCTTCGTCCCTACGATCTAAATCTTGAGAGGAAATTAAGGAGGAAGAAGAAGGTGTTACGTGATTGGCTTCGAGAGTTCTAGGACTTCGAAGTAGACATGGAGACCGGAGATAGTAGCAATACTGGGCAGCCAGCCCATACTGGTGCCAACACACAACAGCACCCGAGGCAGAGAGAGACAGTTGGGGACAACCCTAGAGTTCGTGCTGATCCTCCAGTACCAAATGTGCATAATCAGGCACAGAACTTCAGGGCCGATCCAAACCAGAATATCGATGTTGGGGGAGGATTGGGAGCTCCTTTCATGCAGCAGCAGCAGCCTGTGTACCAGCAGCTAGGCTATGGGGTTGGGATGCAAAATCTTCTCCACCAAATGAATCCCAACCTGGTCCAGCAGTTTGCCCAGCAGGTCCCACAAGCAGAACCAATGACAGCCCATTTAGCTCCTGAGTTCACTGAAGAAGATTGCATTGTGTACCCAGGAATTGAGGCAAATAATTTTGAGTTGAAGACTCAACTCATTCAGATGGTCCAGAATAATCAGTTTGGAGGATCTCGGGTTGAGGACCCGAAAACCCACATAGTTCATTTTGACCGTATCTGCCAGACCATCAACATGAATGGTGTTCCTAGTGAGGCAATCAAGCTGAGACTGTTTCCTTTTTCCCTGAGAGATCAAGCACCGCGTTGGTTGAATTCCTTTCCAGCCAACCATTTCATTACATGGGAACAACTCCACAATGCTTTCATGCAAGAGTACTGTCCTCCTTCAAAGGCTGCCAAATTAAAGAAGCAAATTCAGAATTTTCAGCAGTTTGGCAATGAAGATCTCCCTGAGGCTTGGACGAGATTTAAAGAATTGAGGAGGCAGTGCCCGAAGAATTTTATGACCCCAACTGATTTTATGTCCTCATTCTATGAGGGATTGTCTAACCGGTCAAAGATTATTCTAGATACCTCATCCTTTGGGGGTGTTTTCATTGATATGGGATCGGCAGTTGGAGAGCAGTTGATTGAGAGGATCACCTCTAACAATACTTACTGGTACACTGAGGGGGATGATATACCCAAGAGAGAGAAAACAGCTGGGATGTTCGAAGTGGGAGAAAAGATGGCAATGCAGGCTCAGCTGAATACCATACAACACATGCTAAAGTAGTTAGTACAGGGCCTTACTCAGAGTGTCCAGGCAGTTGCTCAGCCTCTACTAATTCCACAGAGTCCTTATGTTCCTAACCCCTATTCTGTGCCACAGGTACCTCTTGTAGCATGTTGTGCAACTTGTGGTGGAAATCATGTAGCTCAGACATGTCCTTTGTTAGACTTCGGTAACCAAGTTCCTCAGCCTAATATGGAGCAAGTTGATCTCATTGGTTATTCTAGACCATAGGGCCAGGGGCAAGGTTATGGGAGCCATCAGCAGCAAGGAAGGAATCATGTTGTTCCCTCTTGGAACAATCAGGGAAATCAAGTGAGAAACAATCCACCAGGATTTCATGGTAACCAAGGGAATAGGGGTGACAACCAAGGCCAGTGGAGAAACAATCAGAATTTTGGGCAAAATAACCAGAATGTGACTCAAGGGCAGTTCTAGCAAGGGAATCAGAATTTTGGGACCACTCAGGGTCAAGGTTCCTCTAGACCATATAAGGATGTTGATATACAACTTCTCATGAACACTATGATGGCTCAGTTTGGCAAGCTACAAGCAGAGAATCTTCAGCTGTTTGGCAAACTACAAGCAGAAATAGATGGTCTCAAGGCTCAGCAACAAGGAGGAGGTAATCAGTTTTCTAATCAACCTTTATCTTCGAATGGTAGACTGCCAGCAAGCACAGTAAATCCAAGGCACCAAGTGAATGCAATCACCACTAGAAGTGGATTAGCTTTAAAGGACCCCCATTTTCCTTCAAATGATCCAGTGCCTGAGAAAGCTGATAAGAAGGATGAGGGCATTCAGGTTGAGGATGTTCTTGATGATAGTAAGGAGGAGCCTGTGGTGCAGGGAGATAGTGTTAAGGAGAACGCTCCTGAGCAGGATGAGAGTGCTCTAAGTAAGAAACATGAAAGGAAGAACAAGAAGGTAGATGACTCGGTTATACCTTACAACCTGTTACCATATCCACAGAGGTTGTGGAAATCAAAGGAGTGATAGAGAGAGCAAGTTCCATAAGATCTTAGATAAGCTGGAGATCTCCATGCCTTTTGTTGAAGCAGTCACTCAGATTCCATCGTACAAGAAGTTTCTGAAGAATATTTTAGGCAATAAGAAAAAGCCAGAGAAGAGTGCGGTGGTGGATCTGAGCGAAGGAGCCTTGACCTGTGCAGTTCTTCAACATAAACTACCTCCTAAGCTGAAAGATCTAGGTAGTTTTTCCATCCCTTGCATCATTGGTGGATTTGTAGTTGGGGGTGCCCTGTGTGATCTGGGTGCCAGTGTTAGTCTTATGCCCCATACTATCCCTTAGGGGATAGCGCTTTCTTAACTAATAAGCCATGAGCTCGGTTCAGAAAATGTCCTTCCGTTAGGTAGCTAGCAGGATCGGATCTCGTGCTGGCCTTTAGGGAATAGAGTGTGCAATCTCTTCCTTTTTTTAATTGAGCACAGACCGTGGCTGAGGCGCGACCTCGACAATTGTGGCCTCGGTGGCCTCGGCTTTGAATTGTGGCCAAGGTGGCCTCGGCCTTTGAGTGGCCCCTAGTGGCCACTACACAACTGGTGATACCACTTCACCCTCCTGCGCAACGGGCAGTAGGGCACTTGTTATTGCTGAATAGCCTAGGTAGTCGCCCGAGGATGCATAGGTTGTACCGGTGTCCCAAACCCTTGTTAACCTCCGCTACGGTCGTTGTTGGTCTCGGTGCCCAAGCAAGCGTTTACGTTGCTATTGCTACTCAGGCTACGACAACCATGTAAGCCTTGCTCCAAGCTTGTTGATGAGAACAGAAAGATGTATGTTGTTGCTTGAATTGATCTCAAACTCTCAATGAAAGTACCATTGACAGTAAATATGGTTATCGGATATATTTGTGTATTAGTAAATAAAGACAATGTTCAGTATGTACAGGAATCGAAGTATTTTCCTCTTGATATGGTTTGTGTAACCGAAAAATAGAGCCCCCACAACTTGTTACATGAGTTTCCCTTTTATACTAACGACCACAATAATGACGACCACCATAATGAGCAACGACTCCTCTCCATAAGTGTCCGGCTCCTCAATGAATGTTGTGTACGTGCTTCTTCGTAACGGCTCTTTGATGAGGCGAACCCAAAGAACCATTATTTCTTCCTAAGTGATGCATACTTTAATGGGTTGGTCGTACCGGGTCGGATCTAGTACCTTGCCCAATTATCCTGTTAGAGTATTATGGTTTTTCTCGATTTAGTTCTTGATTCTAACAACCGAAGACACAAATAGGTAAAGTCATCAAATTTCAGGACCTAATTAAACACACACACAAAAATTAGGACTAAATTCAGAAAAATCTCTATAGTCGAGAACTAAATTGGATATTAATTCGATATTTTATAGAGGTTGCAATCACCACATAATAAGCGACCACAAAAATTTTGAAGATATTAAAAGTTGTGATGGTGGTCACATAACTTTTAGAGATAGTGAAAAGGAAAAGATAATCGGAACTTGAGCCATAAATGTCAAAGGGTTGTCAAGATTGAATAAAATATTCATAGTTAAAGGTCTCAAGGAAAACATGATCAGTATAAGTCAATTATGTGGTGATAATCTCCATGTTACGTTCTATGACGATGAATGCAGAGTTTTGGATGAAAAATTAAAGTGTGATTATAGGGAAGATGTCTACCGAAAAATGTTATATTTGGAGCCCCATAAATAAATGCAACAAAGATATGGATGGTAACAGATAAAAAACTTATACAAAATTGGGGCTTTGGATTTAAACTGCCATGTAGCACCATAAACTATATCCAATTATTCATGTCGCACCCTGAACTTTCATATAGTATATATCGAGCCACAAACCCAAAAAAAAAAAAAATCATCTAGAACTTTTAGCAGGTTTCCATGTCTTCCTGCTGACATGGCACAGGTTTCCCATTGATGTGGCATTTCTTTTAACTTTATGTTGTCCATGTAAACATTTACATATTAAAAATAAAAAATAAAAATAAAAATTAAAAAATAAACAAAAATAAAAATAAAAACTGGAGACAAATCTCACTAAATTTGCCTAACCCTAAAGATATAGCATTAAGGTATGAGAGATTTGTCTCCGTTTTCTGTCGTCTTTTTAATGCTATATCTTGGGGGGGGGGGGGGGGAATTAGGGTTAGGCAAATTTAGAGAGATTTGTCTCCGGTTTTTATTTTTGTTTTCTCTTTGTTTTTTTTTAATTTTTAATTTTTAATTTTTTAATTTTTTTATTTTTAATATGTAAATGCCTACATGGACAACATAAGGTTAAAAGAAATGCCACATCAATGGGAAACATGCGCCATGTCAGCAGGAAGACCTGAAAACCTGCTAAAAGTTCTAGATGAATTTTTTTTTTGGTCAATGGCTCGATATATACTATATGAAAGTTTAGCCTATAATTTAATGTTTTGTAAAAAATCCAAAAAAAAAAAAAAAAAAGTTGGTGTTTTTCAAAATTTTTTTCCTTTTGGGTTGTGTTTTTTTTTTTCCTTGTTGATTTAGTTGAGGGAATTTTTTCTATACTTGTTGGTTACTTTGATCTTGTTAAAGTACTAAGCATGATTGCACCTTTAGACGAATTATTTTAGTAAGAATGGGTTGTAGACTTGTAGTAATGCTCGAAGTGTTGAAATGAGGCTTAAGTGAAGGTGTTGAAGTTTTAATTGATATATCCTCTAACAACGAAAATGCTAACCATTAAGTGGAATTCTAGCCTAGGTCAAATAGCAATCGGTAAAGACATATTAATTGCGTTAATGATTGTTCATTTGACAAAAATGAAAGTTATAGCTACAACTATAGCTAAATTATAGTTTTGAAAAATTAATTTTTGAACATAAGTGTCAATGGTCATGTAACCCCTCACCTATTTTGATAATTTTTGAGTTCGAAGAATAAATATTTTTATTCTTATTATTGAGCTATAATATTTATGAAATGAACCCTGGAACTTTCAGAGAATTATTTTTTTTTAAGGTATAGTTATTAATAAGTTACGATCTACGTACCAGGCGCGAACCGTGAAAATTTTAGGGACACATATTTGGTTCGAATTTCCATAGGAAATGGATTGTATTGCATAATGTGATTAAGTATGAACATTTTACTTAGTTAAGATTGATACTAGATGAGTTATAAGGATGGAACTTGTTACGAGCCTGCGAACCGCTAAATTTCGCGATGTACTGAAAAATTCGAAATTTGGGTGATTAATATCGGGATTAATTTTAGAATAATTTTGGTATTAAGAATTTCCCGAATTAAGCTATTTTCCACCAAAGATTTATCTGATTTAAACCCTAACTGTCTAGGAAATCCATACTTCAAAAATATCTTGAATTATAATAATAATTTTTCTTGGATAAGATCAAATTTTGCTTGAGCTCCAAGGTTAATTAAACCCCCCTTGGCCGAAAAATTCATAAGGATAGGAGAGAGAAGGTAGATCATAATTAGTCATCTCCATTGTTGATTTTCAAGGAAAACTCCATAGCTTAAGTTCTTCAAGTTCCCAACACTAGGTAAGTAATTGTAATATTTGATTTTATGAGTTGGAATTATTTTTAAGAATTAATCCTAAGCTAAGATCTCGTTGGAATGTTGTTATGGTGAAATTTGCTTAGGATTTTCGGTGGATTTAAGGAAACCTAACTCTCCTTACGGTTAAAGCTTCAAGAAAGGTAAGGAAATCCCTTCAGTTGGTATAGTCACTTGAAAATAGGCAATTGTATAGGAATATATGTATTATGGAGTTAGAAAATTGATATGAAAATTTATGTGTTAAGCTTTAAACTCCTTAGTTAATTTCCATGCAAGAAATTGTATTTTGAGCTTGAAAATATCATTAGCATGTATAAATTTAACATATGCATGCATGTATATACTATGTTTATGATCATATAAAATCATGTTGATGAAAAGGTGGAAAAATGGGAATTTTTACACTGATTTTCGACCCAGAAAATTAATCACCGTATGGGTGGACGCCCTGGTGGACGCGCGTCCACCATGCGTCCACCAACGTCCAGTATTTCCGGAAAAAGATTTTCGAAGGCCGTAGGGGTGGACGCCCTGGTGGACGCGCGTCCACCATGCGTCCACCGACGTCCAGTATTTTTGGAAAACGCCGTAAGTGAGGACGCCCTAGTGGACGCGCGTCCACCGTGCGTCCACTAGCGTCAGTGATTTTCGAAAAATAAAAGCAAAGCCGTAGGGGTGGACGCCCAGGTGGACGCGCTCCACCATGCGTCCACAGCGACCAGAATGTTCTGCCAGTTTTATTTTCAGAAATTTGGGTATGGTTTCAAGCTATGTTTAAATTCTTTTCCACGATATTATTTTTGGTTAAATAGACAAGTATGCTTGTATTATTAATATTTGAAGGCTTATGGGCAAACAAACTTGATTTTTGGTTGAAACAAATGTTTTGAGAAATGAAAAGAAAATACTAATTACGTACATGAAAGAATGTTTTTGGAAAATCTTAGTTTCTGGATATGTTATAGAGAAGTTGAGTAAGGTGGGGACCTATGGGAGGCTTGAGAGCCACGACCCTAGGTTGGAATAAGGTTGGACCTGCGGGAGGGCTGGAGTGCCATGGCCCGAGGTTGGGATAAGGAGACCTACCGGGAAGGCTGGAGCATGCCATAGCCCGAGGTTTGAGAAAGGGGAATCAAGAAATGTTAAATATGTCTCATACTATCCAGGGGGAAACTAAGTACTTAATTAAAGAAATGAATGTTATACTGAGCTGCGGTTCAGATGATTCAGAAAATTAGAGCTGCGGTTCTAATTAAAGAGATGAAAGATATACTGAGCTGCGGTTCAGGTGTTTAAAAGAATTAGAGCTGCGGTTCTAATTGAAAAGGGATGAGATTCTTGAAAATGGAAAGTTTATGAACTTGTCTAAAATATGTGAGATTATAATTTTTGGGATGACGATTATATCTTTATTGTTGTTGTGAAGGAAGATCTTATGAAATTTTCTTTAAATATATGCTATCGTTGGATTCTTTGATTTCAGGTAAAATTCCAAAGTATGGGTAAAATCACTATAAGTCTATAATATGTTTTAAAACCTTTGTCTATGCTTAAGTGACAATGGATTTTCTTACTTAGCCGTCGTGCTAACTACACTTCATTGTGTATCTTATCAGATGCAGTCTAGCGTGGGCTCCTGCAGCCCGGAGAACTCTAACAATTCGTTAGAGTTTATGTTTCCTCTATTTGATTATGAGGACTATGCACACTTTCTGACGGTGACGACCCGTATGCTCCGGGCTACGCTCCAGACGCTCCAGCTCCTGTATATGCTCCAGTTCCTGTTTATACTCCTGCCCCTGTTGATGTCTTTGACCCAGTTCCAGATCTCGACCCTATGCCTGCTGTTGACACTGACTTTGTTACCGAGTTTCTGAGTGACCCTATCATTCCCTTGTCTCCTGGTAGCCCGCTGACCTTCATTGATGATATTCAAGCGAGTTACGGTTATTATCCTATCGAGATGGTTGAGGAGAGTGATCCACTTGAGTTCATTGTGAGATACCCTTATCCGTGGGACCCTAGTCCTCCGGAAGAGTGGGATGAGTGGATGATGATGATTACCCCGTGCAACTTCCTGGACCATATCACCTGGTTTGCGGGTGAATGGCATCTTGTGTGGGGGACTTATAGTGGCCCAGTGTATCATCTCCTTGAGTAGGTTGTGACTCTTTGACATATCACACTTTTTGGTGTACATATTTTTGTAGCCATTATAGATATTAGATGGCTAGTGAAACCTAGGTTATCTTTCATTAACTCGGCTAAAACTTATGTATATATTAACGGATGGTCGATATATATATATATATAAAAATATATATATATCTTTTGATGCTTATATATTTGGGAGTATATTATGGTATGTCCCTATAGTGTGAACCGATTTTATTTAGCCTGTGCACTTAGAACGAATTTTATTGGGAATTTATAGAATTCATTCTAAGTGTGGCGGTAATTACTCCGGATGTACGGTATAGCCGAGCCGGGGTGTTACAGGTCAAGCAACACCCTAACCAAAATAAATGGCTACTAGTGAAGGCATGTTAAATCCATTTAAGGCAAAGCATTTGCAAAAAATGGTTAACTTTTGGGCAAGTTTTATTTGGGTATTTTGTAATAGATTTTGACAATTTTTATGGCAAAAGGGGGAGATGGGTGGATATATGTTGTTGTGTTTTATAGTATTTTGGTATTGACTTATGTGTATATTTACCGGGAGTATCAAGTGATATGATCAAGTGATATCTAAAGTGAAATGATCAAATGATATCTCAAGCCAAATGATAGTCATGATCGAGTGTTATGTTTTGGAAAAAAAAAATGAAATTTGTCTTTATGTTGGCAATATAATGATATACTTTGGCAAAATATGTAGATTTGGAAAAAAAAAATATCTTTTCTCGAAGTAGAATTAAAATTTTAGAGGTTAAGTAAAGAATGAATTAGTAATCTTAAAGTCGAAATAAAAATTGAAGTGTGGAAAACTTAGGAAAAGAATTTAAATAAACTATCCCCATCTCAAAGAGATTGGGACAATGATTTACTATCTATATAAGGAAAAAGGAATAACCAAGTCATCAATTGAACTTATATTAAAGTATTAAACACCCAAGAGCACCTTTGAGAACTTAAAAGAATTCCTTTATATTGTGTTTTCTTGTAAATCTCAAGTTATTATTTTGTTCTTCATAAATTCTTATTGTTAGACCTTATTTATAGGTGATATACAAGATATGAGAAATCTTGTATGGTCTAAGTTCGTATATAGTGAAGTTAGGGTAGTAATTCGTAAATAAATTTCTACAATTGTATAAAATAATCCAATTGAATCTTGCCCCAAAAATTTCCGAATTACTTAGTTCATCTTTGTTTTTTTGTTTCTTACTGTTTCTGTGGGTATTGCCGTATTGGTATTGAAACGAGTGTTGTAACACACCGAAGTTTCTGTCAGAGTATAGTAGGTTTTTCTTATCTAAATCAAGTAAAAAAAAATCTTACAGTTAAATCTTAAACACCATGAACAGTGACCAGAATATGCAATCTTATTGGAAGAGATGGCTGAAAAAAATACACAGTGGAAACCTACTGCTCTACATAACATGAGTATGTGCCTCTTATACAGAAACATAATAAAGCCATTTGAACTGATGCCAGGATTTATGTAGCCAAATGCATCTATTCAGCTCCAGTGATCTTCTTCTTCAATTGTTCAATGTCTGTTGCCAATTCCTTCCTACTTGACTGTAAACAAGAAAGATCACAAGACCAGTTAGAAATTGGACACGGAGTGTCCCCAACAACAGTTCATTGCATCTTTTCCAAAACAAAATCGAGATTGGTTCATGTCAATAAAAGATCATGTGTTGCAGAGCTTGTGCAACATGAATGCTGTTAGGATCAAGCACTTACCACTACGCCAAAAGCTATAGCTCGTAGAGAAAGGCACAACTTTATTTCCTTATAGATTGCCATCACATTTTCAAGAGGCAGGGTGCTGGACTTGGTCCTTCACCGGCCTCCACCCAACAATCCTCCTAGCCGCCAATTCATGGACTTGGCCCTTTACCGGCCTCTGCCCAACAAATGCAATAATCAACCATGACCTATGTGTTATGACTCAATAGTGACGATTCTTAGTCATACCTTGAAGAGGAGGTAGCGATAGACAAACCATCCAGTATATCCAAGCCCCACCAATTCCATGATTTTTGGGAGCTGGAGATGATGAATATAGTCTTAGGAGATTGTGTTTAATTAATATAGAATCTAAGAAGAATTGAACAAAAGCTGCAAGACAATATATGTATGCAAATAGCTACTCCTTGCCAAAAATCTGCCTCAAGTGATAATTCAAGGACTCAAGGAGTCAACCAAGAAGCAAGGTCAAAGAACTTAGTGGCCTACCAAAGGAATTGAGTTAATAGCACCAACAAGAGTTGCAGAGAGCCAAACTGCAACAATTGCCCCAGCTCCATAAACTATTACGGTAGATTTATTTTCAACAGCATCCCACTACAAATATTAGCAGAAAAATGAGAAATAAGTTAGATGTAAACTAGAACTCGATTAAGAAATGCCATACCAACCTAAAAGCAGGTAATACTCTGAGATTCTAATACCCAATTCAAAAGCATTTAAAGAGTTCAGACTGAATAGAGTACACAAATACAATGCCAGCAGACGGGAAAAGTTTAGTCCTGCGAAAGGGCACTCAGTTCACCTTTTCTTTTAGATCAGTTAGCAGCTCATTAGGATCAACTGATGTATCCTCTGATGAAGTGGCCTTGACCTGGAGCAGTGAAGACCTCTTGGGTTCTGTTCAAAAATTAGAATTAGAAACATCATAAGCAGAGAAATTATCTAAATAAAATAACAATCATGAGAATTAAACTTTGTTACTTAAAGGTTTCACCGATCACATCCAGTCAAAATAATAGTAATCTGAACTTGACTCTTGACATCAATACACAGGACATTGGTGACTTCAGCTAGCACCATGGCATTACCTTTTGTCACTCACCTTTAGACCTACTAAAAAAATAGTGACTGAGGTGAGTGAACAGCGAGGACATGCAACAGTTTGCTCCCATCCACCTTGAATATAGATTTGGCTGGAATTTTTACTGGGAACTGCTGAGAATCATTAGAAAAGTTTGGCTAGTAATTGCAATCTTCACTTCCTAATTTCAATTGAACTCCATTTTTCTCCTAGCATTTTCTAGTAGATCACATCAAGGTTCCAGAAAACTAGAGTTTCCACGTCCTTTCTATCTTTACAGTTTTGAAAATCTAAGAACGTTTATTGCATTTAAATTAGGGAGATTGGCACATAAAGGCACAAAAGCAAATTATCAATAATAAGATCTCAATAGATGAAAAGAAAACTTAATGATTGCAATAATGATGGCTGCACTATACCACATGCAATCTCAGCCAAGTGAAACGGCAAAAAAACCCTACTTTTTGTTTCTGAAATTAAAAGAGGATTATTTCAGATGGTGCTCAAGTCTGAGAAATTGTTAAACATGAAAGAAGATTGGTGCAATTTGAAAACACTAAACACATTGATAAATTGATAGTTGGGTATCCCCATTTATATATAGCCCAGCAAGAGAGGTTTGAAGAGAAAAGTCATGCCATTAAATATTGGAGCTACCTTCCTAGAAAGAAGCATGCAAATTTGGGGCAACCTCAACTAAGTTGGTCAGACTAGTGGCTTGATAACTGCAAGGTTACAAGTTCAACCCCTAGTGGAAGGGACCTATTGGCCTACCTGGATTGAGTTGATCAACTATAAGCAATCTAGGTTGGTTTTCCTCCTTGTAATCCTTTGCCGGTTAGGGTTAAGGCATGTTTACCCAGAGCACATTCTCAGATAAGGTTTGCGGGTGGTGAAATTATACAATCAGATAGTTTCACACTGTGGAAGAACTCACAATCTCTTTATTAATCATGAAATTAAACCAACAAATCCACCTACATTCAATTTGGCCAGGCATCCCTCTCCTCTCTATGTTCACGAAGACAAGTAAAGCTCTTGCCGTATGTTTCTTAATAGCATTGAAGCCAGAAATATTCCACAATTATGATCTAAAATTCCAAGAAATCAGAAAAAGTGAACTTCTTGAGAAAAATGCCGTATTGTGTGTATTCAGTTACACTCTACTTAGGCTAAAGAATTGAAAACTGGGCATCATCGATTAACCATTCCAAGTTCAATTTCCTAATGTCGATTGAATTGTAACTTCAAAAGTTGCCGTGTTTCCCCCACTACAAAGAAGTCAACTACCCATTCTCCCCAAAGTAAAATGCAAGTAAAGGAAAAAATAAAATAAAATAAAATTTAAAAAAAAAAAAAAAACAAAAGAGAAAAACAAAGAAAGAAAGAGAAAATAAGTAGCAGAGGTGACCTGCAAGTTTGAGAAAGGCCGTGTTAGAGAATCGCGGCGGCAAGTAAGGCATGGCGGAGCGGCGAGCTGGGGTGGAGCAAACAGGGAATCTTGGTCTGAAGACGGCCGCGGCCGCCATGGAAGTGGAAGCTACCGCCGCTGCCATTTCTTTGGATGTGGGTGTTTTTGAATGGTCTCAATCCAGCGGAATTAAAATGGAAAATATGAAGCCTTTTTGTTCTTCTGTTTCGTCTTTCAAAAAGAAGAGATTTTTTGTGGCCTCCGCCTCTATATCCACAACATTTCCACTTTTCTTCAGGGCAACAGAAATTGATCTCACAGCTGACACGTGGACGCCTTCACCTTTCTCATTGGTTCACTCCCTATCTTGAAATCCATGTGTCCTCTATTCTCACTAATCCTCAACAATTTCTTTTCCTTGCGTAATATTCCTTTTTTTTTTCTTTTACTACTCACACTACTAGTATTGCACCCGTGCGATGCACGGCCTTTAGTAGTTGTTGATTTGTAACGATAATAATTGTCTAATAAATTGGAAAAATATGGAACATAAGATATTATAGTAATAGCTGAAAAAGATTATGGCTTCATTATATATTGAATGGAAAATACAATTACAAATTATTGAAAATTTCATTGTAAACCACATTTTGTGTATAGTTGACTAAGCCATTGGTTTCATCAGCAATTAGGACTTTGAGTCCATCCGGATTACTAACACGGGAAACTGCAACATACAACTGTCCATGGTTGAATACTGGTTTCTTCAAGAGTAAACCTACTACTGACAATGTTTGTCCTTGGCTTTTGTTTATTGTCATTGCATAGGACAACATCACCGGGAACTGCTTCCTTTGAAATTTGAACGGAAGTCTTGGATCTGACGGAGTCAAAGATAGGCGGGGTATCAATACATTTGTCCCATAATGTGTGCCACATAATATCTTGGCTTCAATGACATGGTTACCTAACTTGGTGACAATCAATCGTGTTCCATTACAAAGACCAATCGAATGGTCGATATTCCTCAACAACATTATGGGAGATCCAACCTTTAAGGATAAGGAATGGTTTGGTACACCAGAACACTTTAAACTGTTTAAAAATTCAGTAGTGTGCACTTCGGCCAACATATTGTCATTAGTATCCGCTTTGCAAACAGAATCACAACTTAGATAAGTCTTTGATGATGATTGATTTAAATTGTTCATGTATTCATTGACTTGATCCACAACATCTAATGTTGGTGCCAAAATAGCTATACTTTTCAACTGTTCAGGATCTATAACACCAGTACCAAATGAAGGAAATGTTTCCTCAACAATTTGTTTGATAGGATCTCCTTTGTTTTGCAATAGGAACTGTGAAAGGAATATTGATATTGCAATCATCGTCGGTATTACCACCAAGCTTTCCATCACCTAAGTCCGCAATCCATTTGGCAAATGTATCTAATTTCTCTATTTCTCCTTCAGTTGTAACACTGCGCAGTCTTAGATTCTTTATAAGTCTCAAGACTTCACAATTATTCCACAAATATGAAGAGTTGATACTTGCTTGGACAATGTCCTGTCTTGTTCCTTTGGGAATAACTGGAAGTATCTGCCTGAAATCACCACCTAAAACAACTGTTTTACCACCAAAAGTCTTGTTACAGCTTAAAGAATCAGAGAATTTGAGGATGTCTCTCATTGTTTTATCTAATGCTTCAAAACAATGTTTGTGCATCATAGGAGCTTCATCCCAAATTATTAGCTTTGCTTTGACAATGAGTTCAGCTAATGGACTACCTTGCTTGATGTTGCATGTTGAGTCTTCATTTATAGAAATAGGTATTGCAAACCTTGAGTGAGCAGTCCTACCACCTGGTAGCAATAGTGAAGCTATACCACTGGATGCAACATTTAGGACAATCTCTCCCCTTGACCGTAAAGCAGCTGATAGTATCTTCCACAAAAATGTTTTCCCCGTGCCACCATATCCATAGACAAAGAAGAGTCCACCTTTATTGGTATCCACATCAGACATAACTTTATTGTATATCAGTAACTGCTCATCAGTTAACTTTCCCACCAAC
This sequence comes from Ipomoea trifida, assembly GCA_003576665.1. Taxonomy (NCBI): domain Eukaryota; kingdom Viridiplantae; phylum Streptophyta; class Magnoliopsida; order Solanales; family Convolvulaceae; genus Ipomoea; species Ipomoea trifida. The sequence goes on along the minus strand of CP025652.1, from coordinate 15,852,599 downwards.
AGGTCATGTTCTTCTTTTAACAGTTGCCGATCATATGATAGTTTTTCATATATCAGAGGATTCACCAATAAACTGTTACTTGGTCCATCAGGTATAGGCATTGGTGGATAATCTTGTAATGACTTGTTGCAAGAAGTCAATAATTTTTCAATCTTTGTCAATGCATAGTTCTTCTTTTGTGTATCTGTAAGAACTACATCTGTTGAAAATAAATGATGTAATGGAATTAAGTATTACATTTGAGCTTAATTTGGTAATGCATAAGAGTAATACACACGTGTGTGTGTGTGTGTATATATATATATATATATATAAATATATATATATATATATATGTGTACCTAGGACTCCTAAAGTTCTTCTAGCTTGGTATTCCGCATCTTCTGCTAGATGAATCCAAACAGCTTCCCACACAATTTCTGGCTTTGACATTGAACTTGATGTCAACAATGTGACAAAAAGTTTCCTTAGAGAATAAGCAGTTGCCCATAGTGATGCCTCTAGAATAGCGTCTACATATTCTTTGTCATCCTCAATTAATCCTCTAGCGTAACATGCATCTCTAAATGACATATACTGCTTTTCATCAACATATTTGATTTCTTCAAAACTTGTAGGACCTCGCACCAAATTTAGTAAACATCTCAAATAAAATAATTCATCGCATTTTGGTGGCACATAGAAAATCCTTCCAATTGCAAAATTTCTTTGTCTAGGATGCAATTCTCTTTTGTCTTTCTTCCAAACAAATTTCCTAGGCATTTCAGCGTAGGTTAACTCCCTAGCTTCCTCGAACTTCAAATTAGCTGCAAACCATGCAGTGAGCATACTTTGAGACACTGTCGGACGATTAATGACACTATCAACATTATCACCATCATCGAATATAATAGATTGCTCATCTGGTAAGTGGAAACTTAAGCGTTCCACTGAAGGATTCCGGAACTGTATTTCAAAAGAAAAATCCTCCAGGCAGCCTCACACGGTGATATATACCTACACTCGTAGTACATCTTGATTTCATCAATTTCTTTCCCAGTTGATTCGTCAACGGTACTATTGTAGAACTCAGCAGTTACTCGATCATTTCCCTTGTTGACGTACTTGAATAAGTACTTAATTGATCTTGACTGATTACACCATTCAACATTAATGTGCGCCTTGTATTTCATCAATAAGTACCTATTATGAGGCACAACATATCTGTTGTCCAAATCGATCCCATTCTTCTTTATCGTGCGACCATTGTCACACCTCCGATAAATTGGATATCCATCACGATCCAAGACTGAAGTTGTAACATATTTCTTTGGAAAGAATTTAGAACAACGACCATTTACCATGCAGGGTGAATTCTTCCTACATGAACCACAAGGACCATGCATCATGAATTCTTGAACGACTTTGTAGTACTCAGGATCACATATCTCATTTGGAATCTCAGCAGATATCCACATGTCTATATCTGTTGGGGTTTTAGGAGAGTCATTCTTTGTCAAGAATACCAAAATATGCGCATGCGGCAACCCCCTCTTCTGGAATTCAATAGTATAAATGACTGGAGAAAAAAATGTAATTAGTTTCAAACAAAATGATAATATGATTAATTAGGAATTTAATTAAAATCAATTTACCTACTGTAACAACTCCAAAAATGTTATTCTTCCGAATCTCTAAAATAAGAGCGTTTAGCTTCATTTTGAAAACTCGGCATATGATATCTGGCCTATCTTCCGCCTTTAAATTGCGTGCTTTTAAAAACCCCTCTAGCTCGGACCACTTCGGATTACATGTAAAAGTAATAAAGAGGATAGGATAACCCATAGCTTTGCAAATAGCCATTGCATCTTAGTAGTTTTGAATCATATATCTGGCACCTCCAGTAAAGCTAGATGGCAAGATGATCCTCTTTCCTTGAGCAGTAGGATCTACTTCTACATTAGTCAGGGCATCAGTCAAGCGCTTATGAGATTCACATCTCAAAGATTTTTGGTGTGTCCTAATGTAGACTAAACGTCCAGACTTTATCATAGTATAAGCATCAACAATATATTGTTGCAACAACCTTCTTGCATACAATAATGTTGCCCCGTGGTCAAACCTATCTTGCAAACGGAAAGAGAAATACCATGGTTGTAGTAGGCGCTAGGCGCTAGTCGGGCGGTAGACTAGCGCCTAGCGCCTAAGCGGTCTAGGCGGCGCCTAGGCGGTTCTAGGCGGCGACCTATAAAAATAAAAAATTAATTCATGTGTGTGGGTGTTTGTCATATATTATATTATATATATATATATATATATATATATATATATATATATTATATATATCTCGTACTTCTCTTACTTATATAAATAAATAAATTTAAATATATATAAATATAATAATAAAATTAACAATGCCGACTCGCTCGAGTTAACTCGGCTAACTCTGCCGAGTTGGGCGAGTTAACTCGGCCAAATTCGGCCTAGTCGGCCGCCAACTCGGCCTAGTCGGCCAAATTAGGTGCTAGGCGGCCTCCTAGGCGGACGCCTAGGGAGCAATTCGCCTCGGTCTAGGAGCGCCTAACGCCTAGGCGGGTGCCTATGCGGTGTAGGCGGAGATTTTTGCAACAGTGAGAAATACTCACGTGGAGATACACGATTTCTTGCTGTGGATGCCCGATCAAGAATGTTCGCAAACGGGATATCTTCTCTGTATCCATCCTCACCATATGGATATAGCAGTGGATACTGTAGCGGTAGATAAGCCGGATTCAGTTCACTAATTCTTTGAAGATGGCCTGAATTAGTTTCCACCAAAATGTCGCGCTGTCCCATATCTGGATCTATATCACCAACAATCAAAGCGGCAACTTCTTGAACTTGAGGCAAGTTATATGTCCTAGCATCTTTTGATCTCTTACCTATCAATTTGATTTTGATCTCTGCTGTAGGATCCTTCTGAATATGCTCACTTGCATTGCGAAATGTCTTCACGAATGCATTGTTTTCATCCAAAGCATCTTTAATATTTTGAACAATATCAAGATGCAATCTGTTGGTAGTATCATTGTCCCTACATAAATAACAATGCAGGAAACCATATTGAAATAATTTGTTATATAGGAAAATATTAGGGCATAAGAATACTTAAACTAAATTCTATATAATAAGAGGTCTAAATTACCCGACTGCATTCAATCTATTGGAATCTTCATTCTGAGTGTCATAAATATACAACTGCGCAAATTTCGGCCTTTGACCTTGTTGTGGCAGCAAGCTCCCCATTAAATGGAAATTTTGACCATGCAATCTAAATACAGGTGGGCTTGTGCCAACATTGATTGTTCTGTAGATCTTTCCTCCCATTGATGTAAAGCAAAACATATTATTATAAGACCTAATATTCTCCAGAAAATGTTTACTTCGATCATCTTGATTGAAAAACAAACCAAAAATCTGAGCTGGTGGAGTTGTAGGCCTTGGTAATTGAATTTTTCCGTGAGTACAACAAAGTGAGAACTTAGGTTTCTTAGTACCAACTGATTTGTGGCATCAAACCCTTCCCTTTATACGGGAGGTGGTGGGTTCGAGCCTCAGTGGGGGCAATGCTGACTCTTGTGCTTCAATTGGTTGAGAAAGTAGTTATGAACAGATACTGCATTGTAATAGAGTTAGTAGTATTCAAAAAAAAAAAGTACCAACTGATTTGTTTACTCGTTCTTCCAACCAAAACAGCGCTCCACAAAGAGGACATAAATATGTGGGATCAGCAAAATCCAAATATTCACCTACATAAGTTTAAATAATTAGAAAATTGGCAAATAATTATAAAAAAATTTATCAAACATACCATTTGTTAAAGATGCAAGCGATTGTTGATTTAAAACAGCATCGTCAAAATCTTCCATTAAACAACGGTTCATTGAGGATGATGCTTCTACAAATGTCGGATCTGTATATATAGGAATGGATTTAGAATCTAATAGCAAAATAAATTAATATGAATATAAAGAATTTAAATATATTAAAAAACAAGAATTGTACCATTGTTTATGAATATAGAAGATATCTACTTACCATAAGTTAGTTGACTTTTATTGACTATAACACATGACCTTGGTGTTGTTGTTAGTTGATTATCTGTTTGGAAGATGAAAAAAATGTAGGAAATCTAAGTTAGAACGAAATTTTTACCTAAACCTTAAAGTTAATAATAAAAAAATAAAGACTGACCTTGTGTTAGTTGACTTCTGGGTGTGTTGACAAAGAACCCATTGTTGGTGAAACGCACGTTAGGAGTGTTATTAGTCAAACTAACGTGACATGATTTTGAAGGCACAAAAAGAGATGCTCGTGCCTCTTCATTTTCTAAGTTATAACGTGAAAAAAAATAAAGTTGATCAAAATAATATAAAATAATCAAACCCAATTCATAACATTATGCCAAAATAAAAAAACAGTTAAAAATTTTGAATGTGTAATAGTAATGTAAAAATAAGATATCTAAACAACTAATTACTCTAAAAAAAAGTAAATATATCATAGCTTTTACCGAAAACTAATTCAAACTAAAAAATGAAATATAATAAAAGAAACTCTTCTAATCACGGGAGAAATACCTTGGTGGTTGGCTTTTGCTTTTCTTTTATTGCCTATAATAACACATGACTCCGTTATTTTAGTTAGGTGATTATCTGTTTTGAAAATGGGAAAAAATGTAGCAAACGAAATTTAGAACAAATTTGTTAAATAGACAAAAGGGTAATTAAAAATATAGGAATTGAATAAAAATTAAAGACTGATCTTGTGTTAGTTGACTTCTGGGTGTGTTGAGAAAGAATCCATTGTTGGTCAACCTCACGTCAGGAGTGTTATCAGTCAAGCTAACGTGACATGATTTTGGTGGCACAAAAAGAGATTTCCGACCCTCTTCATTTTCTAAGTTATAACATGATAAGAAACAAAGTTGATTAAAAGAATATAAAATACTGTAACCCAATTCATAACATTATGCCAAAATAAATAAACAGTTAAAACATTTTTATGCGTAATAGTAATTAAAAATAAGATATATAAACAACTAATTTCTCTTAAAAAAGTAAAGAGAGCATACGTTTTAGCGAAAACTAATTAGAAAAAAAAATAAATATAATTAAAGAAACTGGGCATAACAAATGACAAATACCTTGGTGGATGGCTTTTGCTCTTCTTTTATTGCCTATAATAACACATGACTCCGTTATTTTGGTCAGGTGATTATCTGTTTGGAAAATGCAAACAAATGTAGGCAAACAATTTAAGAACGAAATTGTTAAATGGACCATAGGGTAATTAAAAATATAGGAATTACACGAAAAATAAATTTTGACCTTGTGTTAGTTGACTTCTAGGTGTGTTGAGAAAGAATCCATTGTTGGACAACCTCACGTCATGAGTGTTATTAGTCAAACTAACGTGACATGATTTTGGTGGCACAAAAAGAGATGTTCGGCCCTCTTCATTTTCTAAGTTATAGCGTGATAAAACACAAAGTTGATTAAAGTAATATAAAACATTCAAACCCAAATTCATAACAATACGCCAAAATAAAGAAAGAATTTAAAATTTTTAATGTGTAATAGTAATGTAAAAATAAGATATATAAACAACTAATTTGTCATAAAAAAAAAATGAAAGAGAGCATAATTTTTACCGAAAACTAATAGAAATTTAAACATTAAATATAATTAAAGATAATGGGCATAGCACGGGAGAAATACCTTGGTTCTTGGCTTTTGATTTTATTTTATTGCCTATAATAACACATGACTACGTTATTTTGGTGCAGTGATTCTCTATTTGGAAATGCAAAAAATGTAAAAAACCAAGTTTATAACGAAGTTGTTAAACAGACCAAAGGGTAATTAAAAATATAGTGAACAATGGAAAAATAAAGACTGACCTTGTGTTAGTTGACTTTTTGGTGTGTTGAGAAATAATCCATCGTTGGACAAACTCGCGTCAGGAGTGTTATTAGTCAAACTAACGTGACATGATTTTGGTGGCAATGCAATAGATGTTCGGCCCTCTTCATTTTCTAAGTTATAAAGTAATAAAAAACAAAGTTGATGAAAAATAATATAAAATAATCAAGCAATATTAATAACATGGGTGCAAAATAAATAAACAATTTACAAATCTTAATGTGACATAGTAATGTAAAAATAAAATATATAAACAACAAATTTGTTTTATAAATATAAAGAGAGCATAATTTTAACCAAAAACTAATTGAAATTAATGCATTAAAAATAATGAAAAGAAACTGCTCATAGAACGGGAGAAATACCTTGGTGCTTGGCTTTTGCTTTTCTTTTATTGCCTATAATAACACATGACTCGGTTATTTTGGTCAGGTGATTCTCTGTTTGAAAATGGAATAAAATGTAACAAACCAACTTTAGAACGGAATAGTTAAATTGACAAAAGGGTAGTTAAAACTATAGTAAACAATGATAAAATAAATACTGACCTAGTGTTAGTTGACTTCTGGGTGTGTTGAGAAAGAAACCATTGTACGTCAATCTCACGTCTTGAGTGTTATTATTCAAACTAAATTGACATGATTTTGGTGGCACAAAAAGAGATGTTCGGGCATCCTCATTTTCTAAATTATTAGAAAATATATATATATATTAAACTATTAGAAAATAAGAAATAGCATAAGTGGTATTTAAAACTTTTTTTTAAAAAAAGGAGAAAATAATAACATTATGATATAACAAATAAATACATTAACATTCCTAAAACACAAATTTTTTTTTTCTAATAACGTGATTAAAAAAATTTAAAATTGTTCAAAAATATTTGTATAAACAAACAGGAGAAATACCTTTGTTGTTGTTTGTTGCTTTTCTTTTATTGACAAATCGTTCCGTCTCTCGAGACCCCATCTAAATTCTTCCATTTTCTTTAAGTAAGATAAATCCTCTATAGTTGGAAAACTCCTCCTGTAGTTTCAATCTCGCCTTAATTGCTCTCGAAGCCAAGTCTTTCGTCATTCCCTTTTGTTGAGAGAACTTGACACTCCCTTAAAGTAAGAAATTCTTTTAGTCTCTTGAACCTAGTTATTCTTATCTTTCGAAGCCGGGTTCATTTCTTTTCCTTAAAGAACTTGACATCCCTTTTATTGCGAAAATCGTTTCCATCCTCTCGACGTTGTTATTGTTTCCTTCTTGAAAACTCTTGTGCAAGGTGACAACCTTACTTTCTAAGTTGTAACCTTGATAACCCTTGATTCTATTCTTAACCGACGTTGCTCCTGAATCTTGAACCTTAATCCTTTCATTCTCTTTTCCTAGTGGGGTCAAAATTTCAAAATTTGGGCATACACTATCTAAATATTTTCTCTATATGCACTATTGTACTAATTTGTAACTCTCTGTCCCCAAAACGTTTTCTGAGCTTCGGGGACGAAGCTCCTTTTAAGGGGGGTAGAGTGTAACACCCCGAAAATTCCTACTACTCTCTTGAATATAATAAGGGGTTATTTTTCCTATTAAATAATTATGAAAACGATTTCTTAAATATAACCATATTATTGTTGGGCTTGAAATAATGTAATTTCTTTGGACTACTTATATTGATATTAAAATGTTCTTAGTCCAATATGCTTATGTGGATCTATATATATATATATATATATATATATATATATATTCTATAACATATGGATTCTCTTTTATTCTTATTATTATGGACTATAGTTGAGCTATTCTTATAAACTATTTGAATCTAAATATTTTAAGCCCATAACTATATATATATAATTGTGGACTATGATTAGCCTTATACACATATTATATATGAGCCCAAAGAAGTGCTTGACCCAACTATCCTAAAGTGATCCAATACCCAAAGAAGAAACCTAATTCTTCTAAAAATAGCATGTGTTAGCGCAACATTCCCTTCGTCTTCGTTACTCTCTATTCCTCTCGTCTCTATAATGAACCTCACGACAGCAGCAACAAAACCGCCGGGTTGCTCTCATCTCCCTCTCTCTCGTCTCTCTCCCTCTCGTCGGATTTATCTCTCTCGAGCAGCAACGGACGGCATTGGAGTGGTTCCGGCGGTACAAGGTGACGGCAGCGGTGAAGCTCGTCGACGGCATTTTCCCTCTCCCCTGTCTCCTTCCCCGACGACGAACAAGGGCACGTCAACGGCGACGATGGAACCCCATCTTCCTCTTCCTTGCTTGGTCGACGGCAACGAGCCAGGCAGAGACGGCGGTGGAGTCCTCAGCAGCCTTTCTCCCGTCTCGGTTCTTCTCGGCAGTGGCGGAGCAGAGCACCGGCGGCCCTTCGTCTCCCTCCCCGAGCGTCGGCCATACTCCTCTCGACGGTAGCGAGTGCGTGGGCGGAGCTGCATGGTGGCGGCATGTTCGACGACGATCGGCGACCTCTCTCTTGTCCGGCGAAGGAAGCTACGGCAATGGCGTTGGGTTGCGGCTTTGACGAAGGGTGGTCCCCTCCCTCTGTTTCGACGGCGAAGGATAGCGGAGGTTCCCATTCCGACAGAATGCAACGGAGCACGGCGGCGGCATCCTCCTCACCAACCTTCACCTTTCGCCGCGACGTAGCAGCAGCGAGTTGGAGCTCGGCGATGTCCTTCCTCTCTCGGCCGGCATGGTGGCAGAGTAGCATGGTGGCGGCGTGTTTCAACGGCAGAAGATGGCGGAGGATCCCTTTCCGCGAGGTGGTAACGGAAGACGATGGCGGCAAGGCGTCGTATGTCTGTGGAGGCCGGCAGCGCAGCAAAGGCTAATAGTCAGTGGTAGCGAACTGATCACAATGGGGCGCTGCGGTCTAGTGGTGTGGTGCTCGGCTGGTGAATTGGATGGCGCGGGTTCGAGTTCCAGTTGGCGCATGGTTTAGTGCATTAATTCTTCTAAGGTAATATATGGTTTATTAAGCTTTTAGTTAGTACTAGATATAATATGTTAGCTTAAGTTAGATTAGTATGGTTCTTTTGGTCATATTACATTAGCCTTTAAGCATGAACTATAGGTTATTAGTATTATGGACCGATTAGGAATATTAGTATTGCTATTAGTAATAGTTAGTAACGGTATTAGATTATATTAATTCTCCAGGTTCACGATTATGAACCGAGCTTTGAGTTTGACGTTGCTTTGGATTAAAATGCTTTGGGTTAATTACGCTTCAAAGGTAACCATCCATGTCCATCAAATCTATTTTATTCACCTATTCTATATATATTGATCTTGGTGTTGGAAATCCTGAAAATTCTTGTTGTATAGCCTATTTCTTGGATGTATTTTGTTGGATTTCATCTTGATCTTTTGCCTTGTGTTGTATGATCAATGATGTTATGGATTTCCTTATTTTTGGACTGTAAATTGGATGAAATGTGAGTGTATTTGGTTGGACTTTGTATTCTGGAAATGGTATTTGTTCATGTCTGCTTCGGTTCTGGAAATCTGGGAAAGGGTTTGGCCTTGCGGAAGACCCAAGCGGCATAATGTAACCCGCGAGGGCGATCCGCAAGGTGGCGACGGAGGAGTTGGGCGGAGGGGAGAGGCCCGTTGAGGGGGACCGTCTCCTCTTTGCGGAGGAGGTCGGCGGAGAGGCGTGATCCGTGAGTGTGTTCCGCTAGTTCACTGGGAATTGGTTTCCAGTGAGCGATTTTCTGCTGTTGTTGTCTGTTGTTGGTCTTTTGTTTCAGATCATTGTTGGATTGTTTTGTTGGGTATTTTACCATGTTTTTGGAGTATTTATTCATGTCATTCATTGGGTATTTGATGTCTTAGTTTGGAGTATTGATTCGTGCCTTTGGTTTCCACTTTTGGTGTTCTTGATCTATTGATCCTTTGATTCATAATCTGGGAGTTGGTTGGTGTTCATATTTGAGATGAACCCATGTCTTGATTGGTTGAGTCGATGTTGGACTATGGTTGTGATGGTGGTTTTGGTGCTACTACTGACTGTGGACTATTGTGTTACTATTGGTTGTGCTACTATTGGGTTACTATTGGTTGTGCTACTATTGTGTTACTATTGGGTTACTATTGGTTGTGCTACTATTGTGTTACTATTGGGTTACTATTGGTTGTGCTACTATTGAGTTACTATTGATGGTGTTACTATTGGGTTACTATTGGTTGTGCTACTATTGAGTTACTATTGATGGTGTTACTATTGGGTTACTATTGGTTGTGCTACTATTGAGTTACTATTGATGGTGTTACTATTGGGTTACTATTGATGGTGCTACTGTTGGGTTACTATTGATTGTGCTACTATTGGACTTCGGTCCCTGTGAGTGGGGCTCATCACCCCGTTCGACTCGTGACTATTTGACTTCTGACTTCTGACTATGTGGATTGACTTGGTTGGTGGTTGACTTGGTTTTGGTTGGGAGGTTGGTGTTAGGATTCCTTCTTGGTTGGCTTTATTAGTCCTTGTGTTATTCGGTTGACATCTTGTCATTCTCGTTGAGTTGGTTGATTCCTTTCGGATTGTGTTCAGTTGGTATCTCGTTTATGATTCGTTATGCATTATGCTTTCGTTATTGGTCATTGGCTTTGATTGATTGAGTCTTGGTTTATGATTCGTTCAGCTTATTATTGTCGAGTCTCGGTTTGAACTATTGAACAGTTCGTTGGTGTTTATATTCTATACAGGTGTGTAAACCTATTTACCAGCTTATATATATCTATACTTCCTTGCGGGTGTGAATGGTGGTTACTTAGCAGTCTTTTGCTAATGGTTCTTCGTGTGTTTTCCAGGTTTGCCTTAAAGTCTATGCGTGAGTGCGATAGAGATACACCCGTACGAGGAGGCTTAGATAGTGGTTATGTTTTAGTCTTATGCTTTGGCCTGTGTGCCATTTGAGATTTCTTTATAAACTCTTGACTAGTTTTGGATTCTGTAGAACATGATTTGAGGATTATCGTTTATACAGTTCAGCTTCTTATGGTTAGCCTGTGCATCTAGGCTGTGTTACCTTACCTAGATGTGGCATGACGCCCCTTAGGTTTTAAATTCGCTTCCGCTATGTTCTGTTTGGTTGAGTTAAGCAGCTGTTGTGTTGAGATTTTATGTATCTCCGCCTGTGTGAGGTTTGGGGTGTCACAGTATCCCTAACTCAATTCGGTTGTAATCCTTTACTGAAACCATCTTTCATTCGTCTATCCTAGCAGTAAACAAAAGTTCGCACAGTCGGGTAATTCTTGCCATCGATCTTGCATTATAGCATCTGATTACAAATTAAACTATGTTTTTGCAAGATTCTTTGGTATTCTTACTGTGATTTTGCGGATCTGTGTAGTAATGCGTTCTTAGATGATTTAATTTCAACCTAGGGTTCTTTGAAGCTCTAATCGGGTGCATGTACGTTTCCATCATTGCACCTCGCCTCAATCTCTGTCGAAATATACTTCCCAGTGTACCAATATAAGAATTCCTAACCCTAACCCTCTAATTCAGTTGTATACAATTCTTTTGTACTGGTCTTGTTTTTTAAAATAAGTGTTTCATAATATTTCTGAATATGTGTTTCTTATGTTGTGTTCTAACAGATGAGGCTACCAGATAAAGCTACCAGATACAAAGTACAAATACAGATGAGTTCTTTAAACTGTAGTATAGGGAGGCAATACATTTTTTGTTAGAATAGATAATACATAGAATGAGTAGAGTATAAATACCTTTGTTGTTGGTTGTTCCTCTAAGTCTATTGCGTATAACACAGGATTGTGTTAACTTCTTCATGTAATTGTCTGCTGGAATTTGACAAACTTAGTTGTGTTGGTTATTTCTCTCTGTAAAATGCAGATATATGGAATTCTCTGTGTAAAATGCTTACATCTAGTAGTGAAAAAGGTGAGGGATGAAGTGTGTTTTAAAGGATTAAATTTCAGGGATTTTCAAGTTTGATAACTGTAATTTTCAATGCAATGTTGAGAATTTGAAAAGTTTTATGCTCTAAGTATGTCTCAATGTAAATGATTAGGTGTTTGGGATTTTAAAACATGATAAGTGTAATTTCATTGAATGTTAAGAAGACAAAGAGTTTTATGACTAAGTTTCTATAACTATAAATGATTACCTGGTTGTGACTTTCAAAGTTGATAAGTGTAAAGTTCATTAAATGTTAAGAAGACAAAATATTTTAAGTTGAAAGTTTGTATTAATTTAAATGATTAACTGTTTGTGATTTTAAATAATAGCCATGTGTTATTTTATGTTAGCAGAAATAGTCAAGGGAATGGAGATCACTGGAAGAACAAACTCCTCAATCCTATAGTACAAATATTGCTGGTAAGTTAGCTAAAAAAATTGACCTTATACTTTAAATTACTTGTGCGAAATATTTGAATAAATATGTACTTTTAACAACTTAGATGTAGTGTAAATGTTTAAATAGATAACTGCAAGTAACAAAATAAGAATTCTTATTATGTTAGTTGAGAATATAATGTACATGGCATTATGATTTACATTAAAAAAAAAAAAACTATACAGCTAATCTTAGATACATGTTCAAGAGAAACAAAAATAAAAAGCTGCATGTCATCCTGTCTTGACCTTGACTCTTCATGACTAAGCACCTGCATTGCAAAAAAAATAAAAAAAAAAAAGAAGCAAGAAATTGGTGTACTAAGCAATTGAGCATGGAAAAAACAGTAAATTGAAATTGAGAGTTAAACTCACCAAAAAAATGCAGTAAAACTGCATAAAGTTTCAAAAGGTCATTGTCCAAAAACCATTCAGCCTACAACATAGAACCCAACAATTTTCAGAGTCTCATAAAGTCTTTTCTTCCTTGATCACTAAAGGTCTACACTTCTTCAAATTCTGACTTGATGAGAACTGGTCAAGTAGACATCTCTTAATAGCACCTGTCTCAACTTCATCTTGATCATTGGCCACACCTTTTAGCTTCAAGTTAGCTTGCACTATTGGACTAATTGCCTCATCTCCTGATTCACTTTCCTGTGTATGAAAAAAAATAGTAATTATAGATCATCTACTTAGTAGTATAAAACTGTTGTGTAAGTAAAATAATTAGATTTACAGGGCATCTGTTATATAAAGTCAATTACATCAGATTCCAAATCATCTGCATCTTCCTCTATCATTCTAGATAATTCATCTTGATCATCCAACATAGATGGACAGTATTGAGCTTCCAATTCCTCATTATGACTAACACTTAACACTGATATAGGCTTAGCTGGATTCCTAATGTGTTCATTCTTCAGATTGATTCTAAACACCATAGATTTGTTCCTCAATTGTTCAAACTCAATTGGAACCTGCATCTTAGCCTGGGAAACAGAAGCAGTTAGTTGAATTAAAACAGTTAGTAGGAATAAATTTGTAGTCAGTTAAAAAAAAAAATTACCATAGAGTACTTGATTTTCAAATCATAGGCAGTAATGCCCAGAAGCTCAAAACAGTCTTTATCCCACAATACAAAAGGTGCATCACTTGTTTTGTCTAGAACCCTAACAATTACTTTGTATCTCACATTCCCTTCTGCCCAATTAGTCTTGCAGGTGTCACAAAAGTAGTAAGTCTCTGTAAGAGTAAGTGATTTAAAACACCCTGGTTTTCTACATGAGTTATAGAACCATTTCTTTCCACTCTCAATTGATACAATGGTACCTAGGACATAATAATAGCCTTCCTGCAAATTTGATTAAACCAAAAAATGAACTTAGGTGTGCCAAAATAGTTAATGCATATATTGTTTGTAAATATGATATTCCTTACCTCAGCCCTTTCATACAAATCTCGTATTGTGCTGACAACCATAGGAGACTGTGAATTATTAGCACTGTGACCATAAGACACCACAGAAATACTTCTGAGTGGGCTACAATTAGCCTTCAAACTGTTAAATGAAATAATTTCTCATTAGTTTTAAGAAAGGTAAAAAATGTATTCAGGGAATTTCTAGTGTACCTATTTCTGAAATCTACAAACTCTTGGCAGTCCAAATTGAATAAAACCTTTGTAGCAGTGTATGAGCTTGAAATCCTGAACTCATCTAAAAAAAAATACAGGAAAAATAGGTATAAATTAAGCAAACAAATAATCTGATTTTTTTTTATTTATGATGGCAGGGAAGGGGAACTTATTGTCAATTGTTTTTGCACGACACAGCTGGAGCAAAACAATCAAATGGCCATCAACATGGTTATTGAAAAATGGCATAACAGCAGGTACATGTTCATCCCATAATGTACATTTGATTCTGTACCCTTAGTAAATAGGAAAAGTGTAGTGAAATAGTGTAAAGCATGTAAAAAAAATACATGAAATAATATAATCTTTCACAGTACTTGAGAAACTTACTTTGAGTCTTCAATCAAAAAATCAACCAACTGTGTGGGGAAACCAACAATGACCTTATCCTTAGGAGAATAGAACTCAACTACTCTACCAATAACATCTATATTGAAATGTAGATGTGTTGGAAAGTATGATGTATATGTAAAAAAAAATTGAAAATGGTGTAGAGTAGCTTACCAATCAACAGCTTCTCTTCAACCTTGCCAGCCAATAACTCCTCAATAGGTTTAATCCGAAACAAAAGGCTTGGAAAACCTTTTCTCCTATGTCTCTCAATAGTTGTGTATTGATTAAACCTCATCATGTATTTATGCTGTGTAGTTTTATACTGGTAGTAATAAGACACGGCCACAAAGTTTTTTACCGCATAAACTTTACCTTCTTTTAGCAGATGGGAAAATTGATCTATAAAATCAGCATGTATACTTGCATGAACATAGGTACCCTAGAAAAATATTAAGAAAAAAACAAAAGAATAGAAACAAATAAACTTTATACTCAGTATTAGCAGTTTATTAACAATTAACCATTTATTCTAACACTTTGCAGATTAAGATGAAGCAGTTATGGATATGTACTTACCTCACTGTCGTGAAAAACACACTCTTGACTCTTCACAGCAGATTTGTTCCTACCTTCAGTCACAATGTAAGTACAGATCAACCTCAATCTAATTGCTTTCTTATAGGATTGAGGAGAAATGTCTTTTGCTAATACATAGAGCATTGACATTTTGTTTTGTAAGGTATGGAAAACGGCCAGCAAAAGTCTTACGTAGAAGGAAGAAGAAAGCAAATCCATTTTATAGAAGATTTTGGAGGCTGAAGAATGATGATAAGTTGCAACCTATTAATACACCGATAAACGAAACGACATGGGGCTTAATACGCATGCCTGCATTTTGAAATTCAAAATCCTAATGATATGATTAGGGTTTATGTAATTTATGTGATGAATGTAATATAAATATAGTATTTAAGTAGCTGAGTATGATGGAAAACCTTGATATAAGAACTGTAATTTAATTATAACAACTTCCCATAAATTGGGAATGCCAAAAGATGGTAGTAATTAAGTGTAAGTTAAATACTAATTGATATTGATTATAGGTAATTGATTCCGCCAAAAGCGTAAGTAAACATGAGCGGGAAGACTACACCAAATCGTAGAGCCAAAACCAAAACGTCGTAGTTTAGAGCGGGCGGGAAAATGGGGCCATTTGATTGGCCGAAATCTTATAGCTTTATTAGATAGAAGGATTAGAATGCAGTTCTGTTCATAGCTACTACCTACTTTCTAAACCAAATGAAGCATAAAGAGTTTATATCGCATCCACTGAAACTCGAACCCATCTCTTTCCATGTGGGGTGCCACTAGACCACAGGACTTTGCAGGTCTTGACATTCTTACTTCTATATTGATTTAAGAAAAATTGAATATTAATATAGGATTTCTTTGCCTCAAATTCCTACATTACATGCTCATATGCACCTAAGTAAATAATGTGAGGGGGTGTTTGCCGCAATGCCCTCAAACATAGGAAGAAATTAAATATGATGGATTTTGATGAAAAATGATGAATGTATATTTAGGCCTTCCTCAATAGTTGTGGGATTTTCATCAGGTTTTTGTGGGCCCCAGCATTCACCTCATCATCCACTGTCTCACTCAATCTTAAAATCTCTTCCCCCATTAGTTTTAAGCTTTTTTCTCAGTTTTTTGTGGACCCACCATTTTATCATTATATTTTAATTATTTTTTATTTATTATTATTATAAAAATTATAATTACAATTATTATTTTTATTATATTTAAATTACACATATCAAATAAAAATTAATTTAATAACAAAATTTGAAAAAATTAAAACAAAAATAAGTTGGCCGTTGACGACCGACTTAATTTTTTTTTTTAAATACCATTAGCTGGCCACTTAAAAAAATTTTTAAAAAAATAAATCACAAACAAAATGGCAACATCAATTTTACAAACGGCTGTTGCCATTTTGTTTGTAAAATGGTTGTTGCCATTCTGATTTTTTAGAGTGGCCCCACTGTCAGATGACCAGCGCCCAGCGCCCAGCGGCTTACTTTTCATTTTTTTTTATAAAAGCCTGACATAAGGGTGGTCGTTGCAGGAGAAAAATTTCTCCAAATTGCACAACCCCCATTTGTTTAAAAAGCTGGTGTGTCAGTTTATTTTCTTAAAATTTGTGTCTAATAACACTAATGGGGAGGGCCTTATACATTTAAGCGTTTGATTATTGGTCTATGTTGCTACTTTATCCTCAATAAAATGTAATTTTTTTTAAGTGAATTCCATTTTTGGTCCTACTGTTATTGGCGCGTTTCCAATTTTAGTCCACCTTAATTAATTTTGCCACATTGCGACTAGTGTTACTTAAAGTGTTCCACTTTTAGTCCATTGTTAGTACTTCCGTCAGTTGGTCGTGTAATTCAGGGGCATTTTCATCTTTTCATGTTATGTTCTTCACCTATAAGCTTTTCCGACGCCGACAACCAAATGCAACGACGCACCATACCTCCACAAACGTCAACACTGATGACATGCTTCTCATTTCATGGAGATTGAATAAGCTGATTAGCCATTGCATGTTAGAATATCTTTTTTTGGCGGTGGAACGAAGATAAGGAAATGGGAATTTATGACCATCTTGATCCTTAAAATGACACTATTGCTTTGCAAAATTCAAATCAAGGAAGACGATAATAGAGGAATCAAACAACAATAGCATCTCCGCTATAAATCCACGCCAATGCAAAAACATAGCAATGCTCATCATAATTCATATATATACACTGATTTAGAGAGTTGTACAATAAAAATGAACTCGAAAAAAGGGATCAGATTGCAAAAACTGCATGAGCAGATCGGAAGAAGATCATAGTCGTACGTGGCTGAGAATACCTGAATGAGCAGTTGGCGCCGGTGATCAGAGAAACTATAATTGAAGATCTAGCACACCTCCAACCTCTCCAATTTCATGGATTCTTCCTCTACAACCTCTACTCCTTCGTCCACCAAAGCTGCCGTCGCCGGAGACGAGGATTTGGATCTACCGCCGAACAACGATGCCGTTATGGACCGAGCGGAGGCCGCTCTTCAGCTTTCCAAGGCACACCTCGAGATTAATTGATGAGCTGCTACAATTAAATTGTTGCATGCCTAGATGAAATTTTTTAGATGAATTTTTTCCTAGAAACCCCAAAATTGTTGCCCCAAAGCCCTATAATTGATTAGCTACTTCCCAAGATGAAATTTGCTACACCGAGTGGAGAGCTGCTAAGCCAGAACAAAGTACTTTGTCGCCGAACGGCTACACTTCTCTTTCTCCCACCGCCGCTGTCTCACACCGTCGATTCTCCCCTACTTATGTTAAGATGTCGGCTAAGCAACGAAGCCAGCAACCACCGCCGATTCACACAGTCCTCCATACTGAATCGTCGTCTCTGGCGTTCACTCATCTCCTACACGCGCAACCACCGCTGCCCAACGAATCCAGCAACCACCGCTACCTCAGCCACGACATCTCTTCCTCCTCGGCGTCTGCAATTTCCTGTCCACGACTTTGAGGGCTTTCAGCATCGACGGCACCTTCGACGTGAGAATTCCCTGGATTGTTGATTATTGTCACCGGCACTGGAGACTAGAGTATCGACCTCTCTGTTGAATCCATGTCTCCTTCCCCCCTCATGTTTTCAACTATTAATTTGTGATAGTTCAAGAGGACGACTGTGAATGGGAAGGAAACCAACAAAAAGAGGATAATATAACATGAAAAGATGAAAATATCTCTGCCACAGACGGCCCTTAGACGAAAAAAATAATGCTGGACCAAAAGTGGAACACATTTAATAAATGTGGTCTCAATGTGGCAAAAATAACTAAGGCGGGCTAAAATTGAAAACACGCCAATAACAATAGGACCAAAAATGGAATTCACTCTTTTTTATTTATTTATCTTATGATGATTCAACAATTTGTGTAGTCTAACATGTGTTTTTCTTGATTTATTTGTATATAGTCACCATATTTAATGATTTCGGAGTTAAAGAAGTGGTTATAGTACTATTCAAACCTACCATAACACAAAATCATTTTTTGGCAAAAGAGAGTGAACACAATCCGAACATAAATTCAACATGACAAAATTAGAACTCATGATGTCAAGTTCTACCTATATTAAGGTCATTGCATTCTACCATAAATAGGGATGGGAGAAAATCCAATATAGAATTCCTAATGTTGTGGGAAATCCTGAGTATTATATTCTTGTGTTAATGCGTGGTGCACAACACTCTTAGCACTAATCTATGTAGGGAATTCAATCGCAACGAGAGTTGGATTGACATTCCCATTCCCATGGCCCCTTCTTGCAACCATTCTTCCACTATGAAAATAGGGAGGATATGGACTTTGGATTGCTTGGGCCTTGTTGTATGGGAATTAATGCATCACGAAAGTGGGACAATTCTCATTTTCAACCAAAGTTTGCTTGACCATGAAAGTGGCTTGTAAGCTCGGGTTGGTGTTGCAATCCTTGGAACCCTTGACTGTGGTATTTTCTCCCCTTAATCCCTTAGGCATTGTCATTTAGAATTGCATGATCCCTCACCCAAATCCTATGTTGTTTAATTTGAACTTCTATTTGTGATTATTTGTCTTACCCTCGTTGTTTTTTTTTTTTAAAATCATTTCTTAGCTTTCAATTGCCACTTTACCTTTTGTGCATAACCTTGTTCTCTCAATCTCATGCCATATAGTCCATTCCTAGAGGAGAAAAAATCTACACCCCCCTATGTTTTACTCCAAAGAGCACCATGAGTCGTGCCCTACTTTTATTCGAGGCCATGAAGAAGTGAGAAGGCTTTCAATGGGCAGCCGAGTGCCAAGTTTCATTCAAGGACTTGAAAACGTACATCCTTTCATCCCCATTATTGTCTAAGCCCAAGGAGGGGAAAAACCTCTTCCTCTATCTGGCTACCTCCCAAAGGGCAATCGACTTTGTTTTAGCTAGAGAAGAAGATAAGACTCAGCACCAAGTCTACTATGTGGGGTGGACGTTCCACTACATGCCACTTGATAAAGTGGTGTATTCCCTAATGATTACAATATGGAAATTGGTTTCTTACTTTTAGGCCCACTTGGTTAGGGTGCTGACTGACTGGTGCTCGCCAGTGTATTGAGATGCCCAATGTCATCTGGGCGATTGGAAAAATGGGTCATAGAGCTTACTTAGTATGGAGTTAAATATCAACTGAAGCCATCGATCAAAGCCCATGATCAGGCAAACTTCATAGTTGAATGCACGACGCAAGGGACAATGAGGGGCAAGTGCTCAAGCCAGAAGACATTGAGTGGTGGGAAATGTATGCAGATGGTATGGCCAGCCAAAGTCATTATGGCAAAGGGGTCATGCTGACCACTTCGAAAGGTTTCTAGCTATATTACACCTAGGAGTATAATTTCAAAGTCTCTAACAATGAGGCCGAATATGAGGTAATGATTGGAGGACTTCGATTGACCTAAGCCTCAAAGGTGAGGATGATCCGAGTATGAAAGAAATCCCATCTAGTAGTTGGTCAACTGTTTGGCTCTTGTGACACCAAGGGAGAAAATTTAAAGGTACAAAGACCCTGTTGGTCTACCTGATTAGGTCACCTAACCCTAAGTAGGCTAACACAGATGAACATCCAAAGTTATAATGGATCAAAGAAACATTACGGTACAAGGCAAAAAGTAAGTTTCCAAAGGGAAAGGTGGAGGTTGACAAGATAAAGAGGCGGGCGCCCTCTTTCATTGTGATTGACGACCAACTCTACAAACGGTCATTTGAGGAACCTTTATTCTGTTACCTATTGCCTGACTAGACCAAGTCCATAATGGAAGAAGTTGACGAGTGCCAAATATGTCTTGTTTTATAGGGTGTTTGAGTGGTCTTTATTGCATTGATTGAGTCTTTTTGGGGTGAATTGTGTGCTTAATTTCTATATTTTCACATGAACGCTAACTTTGGAGCACTTGCAAGATATTTGAGTGGTTTTGAAAGTTTGAAGCATAAAGGAGGGCATATGGGCTTAAAATAGAGCAATTGGGATGAAGTGCAAGCGAGGAATGCATCAGAAACCCTGTCACGATTGTGACAGGGAACCAGAAGGTGTCACGAGCCCAATCACAATCGTGACCAGGGAACTTACGCGAAATTGGAGTGCGTACGAGCGGGCGTTCGAGCACACGCTAGTTCGTACGCTGGTTAGATTCTAGCATTTAAAAGGGTTGCTGATGAGCACAAATGATGAGTGTAAAAAGGGTGTAATGTCGTTCCGCTGAGGATTGGTGTTATGGCACGAAACTGTGTAAATTACCAGGCACTAGAGTCTATGAATTTATAGAATCCAAGTAACAAATACTGAATGGTGTAGAAGAAAGCAATTGATTAAGGTGTAAATTGTATGATAAAAGGTATGGGCCAGATTAGGGGGATTGTAATCTTGATGTTCCAACCAACTCAGGATTAGGGAAAGAATAATTAACCAAGGGATATATGGGCAGTGCACATAAGAATTCTACTCAGCTACTTTCGTAATCAATAAGAGAATTAGGCTAAGATTGCCCCACTGTCGTGATGCATCAATCATAACCTTAAACACCTAAGCATTGTAAGCCCCCAAAATTACCTCTACTTTCATAGCAGGAAAATTAGGTTGAAATTGATAAGGCTCGAGGTCTCCATCCAACTTTCGTTGTAATGAATCCCTCTCCAAGACTAGCAATTAATTCTGGCCACAAACTAATAACTAGTGCAAAGAAATCCCCAAATCAACATAAACCCTAGGTAAAAGATTCAATCCCTTTATGCAATTAATCATAAACTGAACATCAAGATTAACAATGGATCCCTAATCCAAACCCATAAACGAACTACTCCCGCATGATGGGAGTAAACAAAGCAAAGTAATAATTAAAGATAAACATTGCAAGAAATATAAAGGGAAGAGAAACTTAACTGATAAATAACAAATCCAACTTCAATCCTTGATTCCAATCTTGAAATCAAATAATCTAAAGTAAAACTAGTCTAAACTATGTTGGGGAGAATATAAACTAAAACTAGGGTTTAGAACTCTGTAAGGGAACCTCCTTAAATTGTAGAGAATAGGTTAAATATATAGGAGGTAGATGGGCCTTGGCCCATTAGGCATCTTCTAATCCTTTTCCAACTTGTATTCTTCATTGTAATTCCCTTTTCTTCCAGAACTTGTCCAATAATCTTCCTTTGTTGTTCCTTGTAGATATTTCAGCACTTGGACAATATAATACACAAACAATTCCCAATTTCACTAGGATACAGAAAATAACCTTCAAAACAACTAGAATAAGGGGTGAATAAATGTATAAAATAGCAGACATCAGTTGCTTTGTAGGATTTTTCTTCACTTCTCATCTTTCATTCTTTTTAACTTTCAGAGCTTTTAGATTAGGTTTTTCTCTCTCTAGAATAGTCTTAGATTCAACTAGTCACCTTGTAATTCTTTAATTACTAGAGGAAGAAGAGATTCTCCAATTTGTAGATTGATCTCACTTTGTGAATTCAAGTTGGTAATCTTTCATCCTTTGTCTTTTAATTTCCCATTTCCATTTTCTACCTTGCTAGCTTGATTCCAATTGCATTGTGATTTCAATTCAAGATGATGTGTGACTAGATCTTCTAGGAATTGGATTGGATTGCCTTGAGCTTATACATTTGTGATCTTAATTAATTGATGAATTTATGAGATATGGTGTGATGTTTAACCTAGAATGTTTTTGTTGTGAATGAGTTGTGTATTGATTCTCTCTTCATTGGAGGATCCCAATGAGTGAGGATTATGAGAGAGTGGAATTAGCATGAGAATGTGATTCCATGGAGTCTTACTCATTTGCTAGCTTTCCCCGTCCTTCGACCTGAGAGAGCAATGTAATACCCCGTATTTTCCTAACATTATTATTTTATCCTAAGGCGTTGACATTCATAAGTTATGATCTTCAGATATTTCAAAAGAAATTTTATAAGTGAGTATAGTTGTTATTAAGCTGCGATCGTACGTACCGCCACACTAAACCAATGGAGTAATTACCGCCACACTTAGATTCGGCCCAACCTTAAATAGGCGGGATTCATTCTAAGTGCTCAGGCTAACAATAAAAGTAAGGATCGCGTTTCTTAACGTCAAAATCCAAGACCCACTTATGAGTAAGACGAGAATTGTGCATCATGGGCGACGCGTAAGAACTAACTATCGGGTGAAATCATGACTGAGTTAATTGTTCTAATTATTGACATGAAGTGAAATTACTCGTTATTTATGTTATTGCAGGTTGATTTCGCTGTGGGTAATATTATCTTGCCTTATTCTTATTTTTGACTATTTGAAACCCTTTGCTTATTTTCAAGGGATAATGGATATCCTTACTTAGCCGTCGCGCTAACTACACTTCATTGTGTTCTTAACAGATGTCTAGTGTGGGATCAAATAGCCACCCGACTCGGATCCGTTCGAGTTTATATTTCTATTTATGACTATGAAGATTATATACAGTATTTATCCGACGACGACCCGTATGGCCCCGGCTTTGCACCCGATCCGCCGTTCTGCTCGATACGCCGACGTCGCCCCTGTTCCGAGCTCGCCTGAAACTCCTTTCTGGATGCCCCCGCCGGTCTTGCCCCTATGTCCCTTTGACGAACTTCAAGCTAGTTACGGGCTTTACCCCCTCGAGCTAGTCCGGGTAGTGACCCGCCTGAGTTCGTAGTGCGCTATCCTTATCCGTGGGACCCAAGTCCCCCGGAGACTTATGAGGAGTGGATGATGATCATGAATACTTGCCGGTTCCTAGACCACATGACGTGGTATGATGGCAAGTGGTGTGAGGTTTGGGGTACGTACACGGGTCCCGTGTATTACTCCCTAGATTAGATGGAGTCGAAGGGAAGGTGGGGCGTAGTCTAGTTTTTGTGTAGATATACCTTTTGTAAAGGGCTAAACCGATCAGTCGTCTAGTTGGATTTCTTTCTCTAGATAGTTCGAATGGGTGGTATTATTAACCCATTTCGTTTTGGTAACTTTCGAGTTACACTTTTGATGATGCATATGGCTAGATAATCAATATGTATATGATGAAGTTTTATCAAAAGGCTG
>CP025652.1:15803951-15817538 GCA_003576665.1 Ipomoea trifida | reverse complement strand
TATTGATTTAAGGTGGAAATCAATTATGAATTATGGTTAAGGGTGGTGATTAGTGATTAAAATGGTGATTAGGAACTATTATTCTTATTAATAAATAAGGAAAGTTATGAAGATTATGAGCTTATAAAGATTATGATTAAAGATTGGATTAATGATGGGATTAAATGAGGATGATGGAATGATGGATAACGTTATTGATGATGGTGATGTCATTATGTTGTTGATCTAAGAAGTTGAATTGTAATTATGGTGGTGATATATAATGTTATAATTATGGAACATGAGTTATGAATTGGTAATTATGAATTAATGGTTTAGATTAATGGATAATTATGGATTATGGTTAATAATGGTGTTAATGCTTTTGAGGACTTGATAATGATGTTATAATGTTGTTGACTTGTCGTCGATGATGGATTATAAGGTTAGTAGTTACTAATGACAATAATTAATGCTTAAGAGTGATTAAGGTCATCAATTGTTGGATTATGGGTGACTAAGTATCGATTATGGATGTGCGATATCCTCAAGTTATGATCTAATGGTGTTGATCATGGTGGAAGTTGTTGATGTCGACAGTGACAAGGATAACTATCTATTATTAGTTAATGGTGGAACCATGATTATGGATTACCGATGATGATTGGATTGTAAGATGGACTGAAGTTCATGATAAGGAATAAGTATTGGGAATGGATATATGTAGTGTTAGTAGAATATATAAGTATCCGATGAGTGACCAGCTTGTGTTCAGCTGTGTTTTCTTCCAATCTTTGCTCGTGCTTGAGCTATGCTTGAAAAGCCTTTCGGCAAGTAAAAATGTTTATAAAACTTACGTTGCAGAACGTATACTATTTTGGTAAACAGGTTGTCAAAACCTTATTTTTGGGGAAAATACCACTTTTTGTAAGTTTGTACTTTACATGAGAGTGATGAGAAAATGATGTTTGAAAAGCCTGCGGGCACTGAAAGTATTTTGAAAACCCTTCAGGGGCTAATGAGGTAGCCAATTTTAAGTATTGGACTCAATTGTGAAATATGTCCAAAAGAAATGATTTAAGAAAGAAAAACTGAAGGAAGGATCATGTTTTCAAACCCTTAGTTTCTGGAATAAGGTGGGGACCTACGGGAAGGCTTAAATGCCACGACCCGGGGTTGGAATAAGGGTGGACCTACGGGAGGGCTGGAGTGCCATGACCCGAGGTTGGGATAAGGAGACCTACGGGAAGGCTGGAAATGCCACAGCCCGAGGATTGTATGATCAATTCATACTGCAGAGCAAAGTCTATTCGCTGAGAAGAGATGGAGTTATGAAATTACTCCAAAGGTGGGGAATTGAGAAATATTCAAAAAGAAAGCCTCGTGCTTACTCAGGGGAAACAAAGTGAATTTTTTACTATGAAAATTATAGTTACTCTGTAACTATGTTGAAAAGCGAAATGTGATGAATCTCGAGCACTGAAGTGTGCTACTGAACTCTCTTTGAGACAAAAATGATGCAATTCCTGGAAATGAAAGTTTTGCAAACTTCTCTGAAAGGACATGAAAATGATTTTGAGCGGCAGTTATGCCATTACATTTAACAGAGAAAAACTTTACAAACTTCTAAACTATTTATGTTTTCAAACCTTTGTCTACTTTTAAGTGACAATGGATTTCCTTACTTAGCTGTCGTGCTAACTACACTTCGATGTGTTCCTTATCAGATGTTGTCTAGCGTGGGCTCCTGCAGCCCGAAGAGCTTTGAATAGGATGGAAGTTGAGGTTGGGATCTACTCTTTGATGTAGACAGGGATTATTGTTAATGTTGTAAGTTTAGCCTGTGCACTTAGAGTGGAGTTTGTCAAGAGGTGATAGAATTCACTCTAGGTGTGGCGGTAGCACCCAGTTTTCTGCTGATAAGATGTAAGCTTTCGCAATGTATTATTATTGATTTGTAATAAATGTAAGAGTTGAAAATTGGGGTGTTACAAGCAAGGTCCAGGAGGAGGTGTAGGCTACGTGTTCTATAAAATGCCTTAGTCACATTTGTGGTCTAAGAGTCTAGGTATGAATCGGCCCAGTGCTTGCAATATGCTCTCCCTTAAGTTAGTCTTGCTTTGCACTATTTCGAGTCCAATTCCCCGTTTTAATTGCTTTCTTGTATGCTCTTTACTTTCATGCTTTATACCTTTCATTTCCTTGCCTCCAATGCTCTTTGTTACAATTCTTTGCTCTTAGTAACTCTTGATAACACACACTTATGATTGTTATACGCTCTACTTAACTTCATGCTCTATTTCATATAAACAGTTTGGTAAAAAAAGAGCTTATCAAACAACTTTTTTTCATTCACTTTCATAGGATCTTTCAAACTTTCAAATGTCTTTAAGCGAAACATAAAAACAGGAAACCCTTTAGATCTTATTTGTTTCACCTCGGTTTCATAATTGAACTTAGTAAGAAAATTATGATCATTAGTTTTATACATAAGATAGTTGCTCACAACCAGAAAATTCTTTATAGAATACAAATTTCCCTCTTTCAAAATTCCTTTGTACATTTGCACATCATCTCTGTATATAGTGGCATGAATATATGTTCCCTGTTAGTATAAGGAAACAAAATAATAAAAAAAAATATTAGAAACAAAAAGAGTGATAAATATAAATTCAAATGAGAGTGTAGATATAAATTTTCAATTACCTCTACATCATAGAATAAACATTCCTTACTCTTACTCAGTTTACTTCCTCTGACTTCAGGGATTTCATATGTTCGTACTAATCTCACTCGGATGGATCTCTTTCTGTGCCTATGAGTGATATCTTTTACAGGTACATACTGAGAAGGCATTTTATACGGCCAAGAATATTTGTAACAGGTGTTTGAGATTGGTATACTTGAAGGAGATATGTGGGAAGTTGTCTATTCTCATCAAGGCTTTATATATAGAGTATGAAGAAATGATTATCTGTTCTTGAGCAACGAAATAATTAAGAGTGTTGGAAGGAGGAAGAGCAGCCAAAACGTTTCAGATTTCAAGATCACTTTGAGAACCATTAATAATTTCGCAGCATATCTGTTCTATTTTATATATGATATTGAACAATTCAATTCTAAAGGTTTACATGTATTATGGGTTATGGATTAAAAGGTTACCTAATCAATGTAATAAGTAGTCTGTAATGGTTTGATTAGCCCTACTATTCATTACATAGGTAATAAGTAGTCTGTAATTAATAGTCTGTAAAGATTTTAAATATAGAATTTGAAATAAGAATTAAATGCGGCGTGCAAAGTAATCATAAATTTACGTAAAATAGTGTGAACACTAATGACTGTATCCAGATTATATTTACTAATGCAAAACGACGTGGTTTTGTGTTGGAGGGAAATTGGCTACAAGAAGTTGTTGCTTTATTATAACTAGTATTTTCACCCGTTCGATGCACGGAATGGATTTGCTATAATATATTAAGAATATTTGGATCAATATATAATTATATAAATTATAACATCAAATATTAGATAGTACAATTGTAGATATGTTTTGGATCGATTATGTTTCCTGATGCTATCCTTGTTTGAATTGTATAGCATAGAGGCTCTCTCTCGCGCGCAGGTGTGCAAATCAAATCCTAAAATGAACTTGAAAAGGCTTGACTCGTGTGCGCCAACACCTGCATGCACGAATGTCGTTCAGAAAATTGACGGGTCGAGTTATGCGAATAGGAATTGTATTACTATATTTTACAATACTATGCAATCCTTAATAGTATATGAGTGTTTTCGGCAGGAAGTTAAAGTTGAGATATTATTTTTATTAATAGTATAGATTGCATTGCGGGGAAAAATATATGAACTGTATTATTACGATTAGTAATTTTAATTAAGAATTCAATAACGAATAGGAACGTAAGGAGAAAATATATTTTATTAAAAATTGTATTACCATATTTAAATGTACAAATTTATTACGAATAAGAATTGTATAACCATATTTTACAATATTACGCAATCCTTAATAGTATAGGAGTGTTTTGGGCGGGAAGTTAAAGTTGATGATATTGTTTTTATTAATAGTATAGATATAGATTGCATTGCGGGGAAAAATATATGAACTGTATTATTACGATTAGTAATTTTAATTAAGAATTCTATAACGAATAGGAATGTAAGGAGAAAATATAATTTATTAAAAATTGTATTACCATATTTAAATATACAAATTTATTACGAATAGTAATTGTATAACCATATTTTACAATAATACGCAATCCTTAATAATATAGGAGTGTTTTGGACGGGAAGTTAAAGTTGAGGATATTGTTTTTAGAGAAAATGCCCAAAATAGTCCTTCGACTATGGCCTTTTCTTAATTTAGTGCCTTGACTTTTAATTGAACCCAATGTGGTTCCCAAACTATTCAATTTTAAGCCAAATTGGTCAGCCGTTAAATGTGGCGTGAATTGGGTGTTAAAAAGAGGGACAAAATGGGTAAATCAAGTGTTGTTCTCCAATTTAAAGGACCTGCGTCCCCAATTCAGCTGATTGCGCAATTTTCTCTCCAATTTCTTGGTTGCCTTCTTGAGCTCTGCGTAAGTGAACCTCCTGAACTGACTGAATAACATGCAATATCCATTCTCAATTGAAGCTGGAATCCCATGCTTGCTGAATAAAGCCCACCAACCCAACACAAAAGCAAAAACTTCAAACACACCAACTGCAGCACAAAACGAGTACAGATAAACCCATATCAACTTATTCCTATTTCCTAGTTTTCCCATCGTAAGGAGAACCCACCATAATTTCTGTTACGTTTTCTGGACATACTAAGTTAGAACGGTTGAGGATCACTGTACCTGATTCCGGCACTGGGAGATTTTCGGGGAGTTTTAGGAATGTACTTCCCTGAAAATTCGGGGATCTGTAACCGTTGAAAAGTGTGTACTTGGTGAAACATCTTCTCTCATCTCCTTGGTTCCAGTAAGTGAATGCCGCACACGCTTCATCCTCTAAACACATAACCCTGCAGTCTTCCAGAGAGGAGGTTTCAGAGTAGTTGAGATCAAATCCCCAGTAATCCACATGAGAAATCTCCAAGAACTTCACTGGCCGAGCTATTAAATCTGTTAAATTGAACAAAGCCTTACACCCATTTCCCCAATCAGTGGATATGACCTAGCTTCAAGAATCATGGCGTTAAAGCATTCACATACAAGCATAGTGCCAAAGTGTGACTTAGACCATTCAGAGGGGTGTTTGTCTCCAAGCCAATCAAATGTATTTACATAATTACATCCAAGTCTTTCATCTTCATTGTGTTTTTTTCGCTAATTTAGGGATGAAATCGACTGGTCTATTGGTTTCAACAACAAAGCACTTGAATTGTCCATTTTGCCCTTGTGTTTAACGCCAGGTTGACGACAAAGCAAACGGAGACCAGTTTGGCTTAAAATTGAATAGTTTGGGGACCACATTGGGTGCAATTAAAAGTCAAGGCACTAAATTAAGAAAATGCCATAGTCGGAGGACCATTTTGGGCATTTTCTCTTGTTTTTATTAATAGTATAGATGATAGATGAACTTGCAATAATGAATATACAATAGTGATTTAATGAATTTCAATAGTGATTTAACGAATTTCAATAGTGACTTAATGTAATTATGAGTTAATTTTTTTTTTTGTTTTTAAAAAACCTTAATATGGGTGTGATTTAAAAGATTTTTAATTAGAGTTTTTAAATTTTTTTTTTAATATATTAAGTTTATTTGTACAAAAGCGAAGGAGAAAAACAACTTTAAATTTTTTAAAAGAAAGAATTTAGGGAAAGAAGTTATAGATTATTAGATTATTTGATATGAATTGAGTTTGATAGACGTGGTTGGAATATAACAATGGGTAGAATAGATGGTGGTTTTATCTCTTTTTTTCCTTTTTTAAATAATTTATTAAAATTTAAATTAAGATTTAATTAATTTTAAAAATCTCTCAACCACTCATTTATCAACAAATCAAAATAGTGTACAAAATTCTGAAAGGAGTGGTGTGAAAATCTTGCTATTTTTATATTATACAGAGTGATGTCAAAGTGAAATTAGTCCTTATTTATATTATCGATATCTCTTAATAATTTTATTTTTATCTTTTTCACATTATTAATCATCTCTTTAAGGAAAAAGTGTCAAATAGGCCACTGAACTTATCGCTTTTGTGCAATTGGACCATTGAACTTAAAAAGTGTGCAATTCAACCATCAAACAATCAAAATTTGTGCAATTGGACCATTTTTACAGTTTTTTTTTGGTAAAATCCAATTATATTACTAACATATATGTATTAAGAGTGACATTTTCTTCAACCATACTAGTTGGAAGTCAATATTGAAATATTTTTAACTCAAATTGAATTAAAATTTTTTGTAAAAATGGTCCAATTGCACAAATTTTGCTTGTTTGATGGTTGAATTGCACACTTTTTAAGTTCAATGGCCCAATTACACAAAAGCGATAAGTTCAGTGGCCTATTTGACACTTTTTCCTTTCTTTAATCACAATATTCGACTTATATATAATAGAAGTAAGAGAAATAACGCGGAAACCTAAATAACAGTAAATAATATAATATTTGGCATAAGACGGGTGCATGGAAATGTTGTCGAATTTAGCTTTCAAAAAAGAATTAAGTATGAAATTAAGTACATGTATGTATAAATTAATGCAGGCCAGGTAGCCTTACTTACCCACATTTAAAAAAGAATTATGAACTGCAAAAGAACTATTCCAAAGGGCCCCTTTATCTTCGTTTTCAAGTGCCAAAAATTAAGGTGGAGGTGGCCAACTCAAATTTTATACAACAGTCCAAACTACCAAAAAGGCCCCTTACCTTTTTTTTAATTTACATGACCAATTCAACAAATATTCGCTTGTTGCATTCCCTAGCTAGCTAATCCCAATCATCATCATCATCTCATGATATACAACTCACACCCCTCTAAATCCAAGGATATTATATTGCAATTCAAGGACATCTTCTCAGGTCATACGCATACATGTAATAGCATATACCTGTTTTTCTTCACCTTTTCTATTGGGCCTATAATTCTTGCGGTTTAATTTCCACTGGTGCACGAAACTTTCCAGCTGGTTTCGCAGTGTTGTGGATTGAATATCAAGATTCTTTCCTTTTTTTTTTTGGATTTCTTGAAAGAATTCAATTGTTGAATTAAAGGCCAGGCCGGCATGCTAGCTAAAGCGATCAGATCGCTCCAGCAATTCTCTTGATGGGATCGAGTAACATTATTATCCTGGCCATGGCGATGTGTTGTGTGTTATTGTCATTGCCAGTGTCGCCGCATGCAATTGATGATCCTAATTCCTTGGATTCTTTCATTCGTGATTTTGCATCCAACAGGAGTCGACGCCGCACGGGTAGACTGTACGAGGTTGTCCTTCCCGCTAATTTCTCCGGCATTGAAGCTTCCATTGTTACCCTGAAAAGTGGCAGTCTGTGGATGAGAGGGGCTAATTTCAGCTTGTTCGGCATCCCACCAAGAGTCCTGCCATGGCCGTACGTGAGGAGACTTGAGATAGTCTATGAAAATCTGGGAAACTGGTCCTCCTCTTACTTCAACCCCCCCAATCACACCTTGGTTTCTCCCGTCATAGGCTTGATAGCCTACGAAGAAAAGAGGAGTCGTAATGGAAGCTATGGGATCAATTCCAAGATCGAGCTGAACGTAATAAAGGACCCAATTACACTCCATTTTCCCTACATCTCTTTGCCACACCATAACAATAACGTTAATGCTTCGGCGCTGAAATGCGTGGGTTTTCAGAGCAATGGCACAGTTGAGTTCAGCAATGTGAGCCGGAACCGGACGTGCAGCGTGCGAGGAGTTGGGCATTTCTCCCTGGTCATTCCCACCCCGCCGAAGCAGCAGAAGAAGAAGAAGAAAAGCACGGCGTGGAAATGGTGGGTTATTATAGGGTCGTCGGTAGTACTGGGAATTTTGGGACTGCTTTTGTTGATTGGCATCACATACAAAGCTGTTAAGGGGAAGAGACTTGGGAAAATGGAGAGACAGTCGGAAAAGAGCGAGAGTCTGGATTGTGTTTGGGTAGGGAGCAGTAAAATGCCTTGTGCTACAAGTATCAGAACTCAACCAGCTCTAGAGAATGCCTATGTTCCTTGACTTTCAATCATTATTTTCTCCTTTCAATTCATTATTTCTTCATCTGTATATACATTCATACATACAAACATACATATATATGTCTTGTTTTCAATTCCGAGTTCAAAATTCATCAGGCCGGCATTCCAGTTTCTTCAATTCTTATTACCTCCTAATTAATAATTTGTTTGTTTAAGAAAAGCATATCTGTTGAGGTGGTCCATAGTGGTTGGGGTCATAATTTAATGGATTCTCTATTTTGAATTTTAAATCTTTAAGCTAAGGCGCAACCACCCCACACAAATTTAATGCATATACATATAATCTCTACTGTATAATATTGATTACTTGCAACTTAATTGGCAGATTCGGTGTGTATACACATATTTTATGGAAATATTCTGATATTTTTATTCCAGTTTTGTCATGTTTAGAAAGAAAATATGAACAATTTTGAAAAGAAAAATCACTCTCTATCTTCTTTTCTCAACTACTCTATGTTGGTTTTATGACATTGACCGTCAACAGCTAGTCAAAACTATCTTTAAAATAACGAGTATGTGAGAAATATAAAAAAAATATATAAAGAGAATAAATATTTGTATTATGGAAAATTAATGCTCTCTTTCTCCATATAAGTATTCCTCTTCCTCTCTACTCTAGGACCCTCCACTCAAATCTCCTCGCTATAGAACTGACCAGTTAGCCATTTCCATATCCGCTCCCACACCTCGCCAAACTCTCCAGTTGTTTCCGCTTTCATCTCAGGTAAGCATTATGTCCTCTTCTTCTTCCCCAGATTAGTCTTCCTTCTCGTTCGATCGATCTTCTTCTTTTGGTGCCACTTTGCTTGTTTCACCTTTCGGTCGGCTAGGTATTACCAATCACCCCATTACGTCAACCTTTCAACCATCTCCCTCTACACACGTAGTTGTACCCTCTTGTTCTCCTTCCCCTATGGCGACCACTCATTCCATCAGTCCGACCACCTCGAGCGGTCACCCTTCTTGAACTCCTATCTCGCCTTTTCCTCTCCAAGCCATTCTTCCCCTATTGGAGAATAGCGTAGGATGAAAACGGAGTCAAGGGTATTCTTGTAAAAGCAAGTTATAAGTCTGTTATAACCGCTTGGTTATAAGTCTATTATAACCACTTATATATACTCTCTGTATTAGCAGTTTCAATTCATTCAATGCAGATCATCCTTTCTTCTTTTCCTCCGCTTGCTTTCACTATTCTTCTTCCCACTTTCTCATCATGGTATCAGAGCCACGGCGAGGCAGTTACGCCGCCACGGTCTCCGGCACTGGCGAATCAAGTCAGAGGCAGCGATCGACGACTCCACTGGATTGTTCTCCTGATCGAACGACTCTAGTGATGAATCCACAAAGACAATTAACTCCGCAGAGGAGAAGCAATACGGAGGACATTGAGAATCCTCTGTTCTTAAACAGCAACAAGAATGCGAATGCAATCTTGGTCAGTCCTCCGCTCACCGGCAGTTCGAACTACGGAACCTGGAGTATTTCAATGAGAGTTGCCTTGGAGGTGAAGAACAAATGGAGCATTGTTGATGGCTCCATTAAAGCCCCGGACAGATCGCATCCGCAATACGCAGCTTGGAGGCGCTGCAACCTTATGATATGTTCATGGATATTCAAATCGGTTTCCCCTTCTATCGCACAGAGCGTAATGTATATGGATAAATCTAAAGCTAAGGAGGTGTGGAATGACCTGAAGAAGAGGTTCTCCCAACAGGATGCACACCGGATCTCCTCCTTGCAATCTAAGATCTATACTTTGAAACAAGGAAGCTTACCAGTAAATGATTACTATACGGGATGTCGAATTCTCTGGGAGCAGATGTCTGAGCTGAGGCCTCTCCCTACTTGCAAATGTGATCCTCAATGCTCATGTGACCTCCTAGAGGAAATCAGAAGTGAACGAGAGGTGGATCAAGTTATCCGATTTCTCGAAGGACTGAATGATGAATATAAGACACTAAAATCAAACATATTGGTTCTGGATCCCCTACCAGATATGCACATGGTGTTCGTCATGGGCGAAAAATATGAGAGACAATTGAATGTGGAGAATCTGAATTTGAATGATTTGACATATAATCATGCAAACATTGTCCAGGCAAATCAGCCTACTGTGGAAGATGTAGTTGCTGTGTTAACTACACCAACAATAGAAGGAATAATGCTACTGGAAATGGAAACAAGACGGCAAGGTGCACCTATTGTGGAATGACGGGGCACACTGTGGAGAAGTGCTATAAAAAGCACGGATATCCACGTGGATGGGTTCAAGGTTATAAGATCAGAAGAAAACAGTAGAATATGGCTGCCACTACAAGCAGTGAGTCCGTCACTACCAATGAGCAACTCCAGCAGCTCATTACTCTATTGCAAGCTCAGATGGGACAGAAACAAGCTCCCTCTACTTCAGCAGCAGTCAGCCTTGTCCCTAATTTCAACATGGAAGTATCTAATGAAGGCAAGTGTATCACTCATACTCATATTAACTCCGTTGCTATGCATTCTTCTAATTGGATTATTGATTCTTGGGCTATTGACCATATAGCTTGCACATTAGACTTGTTTGATGCATATTACTCTGTTGAAGAAACCTTGGTTAATCTGCCTGATGGGAAACAAGCTGTGATGAAACACATGGGTGATATACGGTTAAATAATGGTTTATGTTTGAAATATGTGATGCATATACCATCATTTACATTCAATATAATCTCTGTTAGTAAGCTTCTTCAAGATTCTTCCTATGAGCTAATATTCACCTCTGATTAGTGCCTCCTACGGATGAATCATGGGAGAATGACTGGTTTTGCTAAAGCAAATAAGGGATTGTACTTGCTAATTGAAACTCCAGAATCTTACACAAGTGGTTATAGCAGGTTGGCCATGCCTTGCACTTCTGAAACTTGGCACCACCGTTAGGTCATTTTCCTGTAAATAAGATGCATCTTCTTAGTAATGTTCCTTCTTCTCATACGAAAAACTTAGCCTGTGAAGTTTGTCATTACGTAAAGCATAAGAGATCTCCATTTCCTTTAAGCAAAACTATGCCAGATACTTGTTTTGATATAATACATGTTGATGTTTGGGGTCCATTTATGATTCAAGCTTTGGGAGGTGAAAGATATTTCCTAACTATAGTTGATGATCACTGACGATATACTTGGGTTTATTTGATGACGCACAAATATGAAACTAGGGAGTTAATAAAACACTTCTGTAACACCCCGTAAATTCATTCGAGCCTTTCAATCGTTAATTAATTCCTTGGGCAATTTAATTAATTTTAATTGGGCTAATTCTTTCAATTTAATATATATATATATATATATATATATATATATATATATATATATATATAGAATATTAATATATATATATAGGGTCATGTTCAAGTGTGGCCGTGCTCTTAGGTGTGAACAGTGCGGCTCACCACTATGTATACAGATATACACCACTCAGTGTTAGAAAATGCCACACACAAATATGCATCGTTAGGACGCATCACCCAAAAACACACCACTATGTATGCAAATATACACCACACAGTATTAGCAAATGCACCATTAGGGACATGGAGTTATGGTGCATTATTTTGGGTGTGTCGTGTGTTTTATGGTGTTTTTGTATATTTCATTGTGGTGTGTTTCTTAACATTGAGTGGTGTATTTCGTAACATTGAGTGGTGTGTGACCGCACGGCCACACCTAAGAGCAGGCCACATTTGATCTTGAACATGACCCTATATATATATATATATATATATATATATATATATATATATATATATATATATATTCTTGAGCCTAATTTAATTATTCTAATCAAGAGCCCAATTAATTGAATTTATTCTTGTAAGGGATTTTATTCAATTTGGATCCTTACAATCTTTGTAATTAAATATTCCTACAAGCCCAATTTATTGATCATATATTATATTAATGTAATGTTCCTAAGACATTTTATGGGCTTCCTTGTTCTAATTCTTATATTTAATTGTAAGGGGTGAATTCATTAGCCCAACTTACTAGTCTTGAATATATATATTTAAATTCTTGTAGCCATCATATTATATACTTAAGCCCATCTCATATTAATGTCTTACACCCTAATATTGTATGTATTCTTAGTATATATTTTGAAGATCAAAAACCCTAAAAGTTTTCACTCCTTCTCCTCCCTCCCTCTCTCATTTCACCGCCACTTTCACCATATTTGCATCCAAAATTGATCTTCATTTCCCTACAAGTTTTCAAGTCAAGATTGCTCTTTTATGCTTGTCTAGGATTGGGTAAGTGCATCTAGCTAAGAATCTACCTTGTATTTTGTGGTTTGTTAGTCTTTTTGCATATCTTATAAATGTTCTTTTGGGGTTCTTTGGGTAAAAGATGATCATCAAGAAGGTGGGCTTTGTGAGCTTTGCTTGAGGCTTGTTGGAGTAGGGAAAAAGCTCTTTGAGGTAACCACTATGTCCATCAAAATCTATTTTATTTACTCCTAATCTATATGATGTTCTTGGTGTTGGAAATCCTGAAAATTCTTTGTGTTTAGCCTATTTTGTTGGATCTATTTGTTGGATTTCATCTTGATCTTTTGATTAGTGTTGTATGATCATTGATGGTTTGGATTTCCATGTTTTTGGCTCTAAATTGGATGAAATGTTGATGTATTTGGTCTGATTTTGCTCTCTGGAAACAAATTGTTCGTGTCTGTTGTTGATATTTTGGAACTGGGAGTGGAATGACCTTGCGGAGGTCCTCGGCGGCACAATGTAATCCGCCGGGGAGTTCCGCAAGGCCAAGGCGGGGTTGGTTGAACGGGAGATAGTGTTCCGTTGAGGAGGACCGCCTCCTTCTTGCGGAGGAGTGCGGCGGAGGGCTGAGATCCGTTGATGAGTTCCGCAAGGTCTCTGGGAATCTGCTCCAAAGGTTGTTTTGTGATGTTGTCTGTTGTTTCTCCTTGTTTCTGATTATTGTTGGATTGTTTTGTTTGGCGTTTTACCATGTCTTTGGGGTATTTATCCATGCCTTTTGTTGGGTATTTATCACCTTATCTTGGAGATTTATTCATGTCTTTAGTTTCCCTTTTGTACTCTTGGTCTATTGATTCTTTGATATTCATTACCTGGGAGTTGGCTTGTGTTCATAAGTTGAGATGAACACTTTTTGTTGTTGTTTTGCGGTTGAGGTTGGAGATATGATTATGTGATGGTGGTTTGTTGGTATCGTTGGAGGTTGTTGGGTGAACTAGCTGTGCTACTATTGGTTGGTATCCGGGTTCATTACCCCTGTGATTGGGTTCATTACCCCCGTGATTGGGTTAATTACCCGTGATTGGGGTTTCCCTGTGATTGGACTACGGTCCCTGTGATTTGGTTCATTTACCCCGAT
>CP025652.1:15771232-15789917 GCA_003576665.1 Ipomoea trifida | reverse complement strand
AACACTTTGGTTTGTTGTTTTGGGTTGAGGTTGGAGTATGATTATGTGATGGTGGTTTGTTGGTATCGTTGGAGGTTGTTGGGTGAACTAGCTGTGCTACTATTGGTTGTATCCGGGTTCATTACCCCGTGATTGGGTTCATTACCCCCGTGATTGGGTTGATTACCCCCGTGATTGGGTTGATTACCCCTGTGATTGGACTTCGGTCCCTGTGATTGGGTTTTTACCCCTGTGTACCTGGCTTCTGATTGGGGTTGGGTTCGGTATGATGGTTGGTGTGAGGTTTTGGTGGTGGGTGTTGAGATTTCCTTTCGGTTCTTTGGTTGTGAGTCTTTGTTTATTCGGTTGATATCTCGTTGTTCTCGGTTATGATTGATTGTTCCTTATGCTTGTGTTCAGTTGGTATCTTGGTTATGGCTCGTTGTTGTCTTATGCTTTCGTCGTTGGACTTTGACTTTATTTGAATGAGTTTTGGTTTATGATTTGTTCAGCTTATTGTTGTTGAGTATCCGTTTTGAACTATCGAACAGTTCGTTGGTGTTTATATTCTATATGGGTGTGTAAACCTATTTATAAGTTTATATATATCTATATCTCCTTGCGGGTGTGAATGGTGGTTGCTTAGCATTCTTTTGCTAATGGTTCTTTGCGTGTTTTCCAGGTATGGAGTAGTCTGAGCGCGAGCGCGTTAGATGCTTATCTATGAGGACGCTTAGACAAGTTTGATGATGTTTAGACTTTGGTTGTTGGGCCTATGTGCCTTTGAGACATTTTTATACTCTTGATTAGTGGTTTGGGTACTTTTGGATGATTGTGGATTATGACTTGAGGATTTTATTTCGGTTTATTTATATGACAGCTTAGTTCGTTTTTATGTTTAGCCTGTGCATCTAGGCTGTGTTTATACCTAGATGTGGCATGACGCCCTTAAGTTTTAAATTCGCTTCCGCTATGTTATGTTTGTTGGTTGAGATAGGCAGCTGTTGTGTTAAGTTTTATCTATCTCAGCCTGTGTGAGGTTGGGGTGTCGCAACTTCAATCAGTATGTTCACACACAATTTGGCTTGCTAAGAACGACATTATACATCATAAATCTTGTGTGAACACGCCACAACAAAATGCTGTGGTGGAGCGTAAACATCAGCATATCCTAAATGTGGCAAGGGCCCTCAGATTCCAAGCTAATCTACCATTGCAGTTTTGGGGCCAGTGTGTCTTACATGCCGTGTTTCTTATCAACCGCCTTCCCTCACCAGTAACAAAATGGTCGATCCCTTATAGACGGTTGTACAACAAAGAACCAGATTTGAATGGATTAAGAGTGTTTGGATGTCTATGTTTCGCATCTACTTTACCACATGCTCACCATAAGATGGCCACTCACAGTAGGAAATGTGTTCTCATTGGGATGTCGGCTAAAACAAAAGGCTACTTACTTTATGATTTGCATGATCGATCGACATTTATCTCACGTGATACAGTGTTCTATGAGGATCAATTCCCATTTGCAGAAAAGGGTTCCCAATCAGATGGGGCTCCCATCTCTTCTCATGGACCTCCTCTCCCTATTATTCCTATTTCTAACCATGAGTGTGACACCCCAACTGTTCACAAGCCGAGATAGCTAAACTTTAACGCAAAAGCTGCCTATCTCAACTATCAAACATACATAGCGGAAGCGATTAAAACCTAAAGGGGTATCATGCCACATCTAGGTAAGAAAGCACGGCCTAGATGCACCGGCTAACCAAAAACTGAACCAACTGTATAGATAAAATCCTCAAGTACTGTCAAAACATCGAAAGCTAAACAAGAGTACATATAGTCTCATATTGGCACACAGGCCCAAAACATAAGTCTAAAACAACGAAACTATGTCTAAGCTGCCCAAATAGATAAGCTCTAGCGCGCTCTCGCTTAGACTTATTGCATTCCTGGAAAACATATAAGAAACCATTAGCAAAAGACTGCTAAGCAACCACCACTCACACCCGCAAGGAAATATAGATATACAATAAGTTGTAAATAGGTTTACACACCCATATAGAATATAAACACCAACGAACTGTTCAATACTTGAAATCAGATACTCAACAATAACATGCTGAATAAAGGATAAACCAAGACTTCTCAACAATACCAATACTCAACATAATTGCACAAGGCAACAAGATATCAACAGAATCAAGAATTCAACCGAACACTCATAAGGAACAATCAACAAGAATATATCCAAGAATAACCAACAACAAACGAGATACGAGATAACTCAAGAATCAAGTAAAGAGACCAAATAGACCTCAACCTAAGGATAAGAACTAACCCTTACCCTCCAACCAACACCAATCCTCATACCAAACATCAAACCCAACTCAATTCATGGAGGTAAGTAATACCCGAACCATAAAGGCAAATGGTGCCCAAATACACAAAGGCAAGTCGTGCCCGAATACATAGAGGCAAATATTCCTCAACTACCGAAGTTGCAAATAGTGCCGATATGCACAAATGGCAAATAATGATCATATACACAAATGGCAAATAGTGCCCATATACACAAATGACAATTGAAGCCTCAAGAATACACAAAGATACTCAAAGATTCACCAACCATATCCAACCTCATCTTCAGCCCAAGAACAACCACTCAGAGTGTTCATCTCAGCTATGAACACAAACCAACTCCCAAATAATATAATCAAGGATTCAACAAAGCAAGAGATTCAAAGATGGACCAAGAGGTAGGAATAAATACTCCAAAGACATGGTAAAATACCCAACAAAATACTACTAATAAGATTCAGAACAAAAGGGGAAACAACCAAACAAACAGATCACAGAATAGCTCACTGGAACAGAACTCCCAGTAGCCCAACGGAACAACCCAGCGGAACTCCGTCCTCCGCCACTCTCCTCCGCAAGGAGGGAGCGGACCTCCTCAGCGGAACTCCCTCTTCTGCCAACCCCCACCGTGAGCCACTTACGGAAGACTCCAGCGGGACACATTATACCGCTGGGGTACTCCGCAAGGGCAAACCCAACCTCAGATCACAGACTCAGACAGAATACGCAATGTTCATTCCAGAATACAAAAATAGGATAAGATTACTCAGCTTATAACTCCCAGAAGCCAAATAAACAAGGAATCCATACCAATAAATATCCGTAAACATCAATACACAAAGGATCAAGAACACAAGTTCATAATCCATCAAGAATGACTTCACAGACAACAACAAATTGGCTAAGCAGCAAAGAAATACTCAGGATTCCAATACACCAAATAATATCATAGATTGAGAGTGTAAAAATAGGTTTTAGTGGACATGATGGTTACCTCTTAAAGCACATTCCACCCAAAAACTCTCAAACTTCTTCACAAAGCTTCACCTCCACCTTGATCATCTTTTCCCAAAAGATCCCCAAAAGAACAACATAAGAACTTGTATAAAGATTATGAAAACTACATGATGCAAGACATACTCTTAGAGATAGATACGTACCCAAGCCCCAACAATCCTAAAAGAGCAATCTTGACTTGAATATTGAAGATGAAATGAAGGCCAAACTTTGAAGGAGAAGAAGATGAAAATGACGTGAATGAGTAGGGAAGAGAGAGAGTGAAAACCTCTAGAAAATGCTAAGTCTTGAATATATATACCATAATACATATATACATATATGTATATGTTAGGGTGGAAGATTTAATAACGAATGGGCTTAACTCTATATATATATAGCAATTCTATGTACAAGAATAATTATTGGGCCAAATGATTCATCTCTTAAATAAATGAATACATAGAATAAGGAGAAAGCCCATAATATTAGGAATTAAATGTCTTAGAAACAATATATATATATATATATATACTAGCATAAGGAATTGAGCCATTATATAAATACTCTTACTTATAAGAATTGCAAGGATCCAAATTAGAATAAATCCCTTACAAGAATTAAATCAAGAATTGGGCTTGTGAATAAAATAATAAATTTCGGGTTCAAGAAATATATATATATATATATATATATATATATATATATATATATATATATATATATATATATATATATATATATATATGTATATATGAAATTGGAAAGACTATCCCAATTAAATTAAATAAATCGCCCGGTGGAAACAATTACCGGTCTCAAGGCTTGAACGAATTTACGGGGTGTTACAATGAGGAGTTTGATTTTCATGAATATAAAAATACTCAGCCACAGGCCACTGTTGAGCTACCACATGTTGACAGCCAAATTATGGATCACCAAATTAATGATGATGCACTTACTTTGAGTCCCGAACATCCTCATGATAATAGCAATGAAGGCATCCCTCATATCAACTCTCCTGAAAAACCCAGGAGATCAACAAGGCAACAACAAGTCTCAACCAGACTGCAGGACTACTACTGTTACTCTGTCACACAAAGTAAACCTGTAACACCCCGTAAATTCGTTTAAGCCTTTCGATCGATAATTAATTCCTTGGGCAATTTAATTATTTTAATTGGGCTAGTTCTTTCGATTTAATACATATATATATATATATATATATATATATATATATATATATATATATTTCTTGAGCCTAATTTAATTATTCTAATCAAGAGCCCAATTCTTGAATTTATTCTTGTAAGGGATTTTATTCAATTTGGATCCTTACACGTCTTGTAATTAAAATATTCCTACATAGCCCAATTTCTTAATATATATTAGTATAATGTCTTTAAGACATCTTATGGGCTTCTTTATTCTCACTCATATATTTAATTGTAAGGGATGAATTCATTAGCCCAACTTATTAATCTTGTATATAATTAATTCTTGTAACTAATATAATATATGATTTGAGCCCATCCCACATTAAAGTCTTTCACCCTAATACATTATATGTATTCTAGTATATATATTGAAGATTAAAAATCCCTAAAGGTTTTCACTCCCTCTCCT
Organism: Ipomoea trifida; assembly: GCA_003576665.1. Classification (NCBI taxonomy): domain Eukaryota; kingdom Viridiplantae; phylum Streptophyta; class Magnoliopsida; order Solanales; family Convolvulaceae; genus Ipomoea; species Ipomoea trifida. The sequence goes on along the minus strand of CP025652.1, from coordinate 15,784,952 downwards.
CCCTACTCTTCATTTCTCACGCCATTTCCATCTTCAATATTATCCAAAATTGATCTTCATTTTTCCTACAAGTTTTCAAGTCAAGATTGCTCCTTTAAGCTTGTTTAGGATTGGGTAAGTGCATCTAGCTAAGAATCTACCTCGTATTTTATGGTTTTGTTAGTCTTTTTGCATATTCTTATGTATGCTCTTTTGGGGTTCTTTGGGTAAAAGATGATCAAGAAGGTGGTGGGGCTTTGTGAGCTTGCTTGAGGCTTTACTAGATTGGAGAAAGCTCTTTGAGGTAACCACTATGTCCATCAAAATCTATTTCTACACTCCTATTCTATATGATATTCTTGGTGTTGGAAATCCTGAAATTTCTTGGTGTTTAGCCCTATTTTTGGATGTATTTGTTGGATTTCATCTTGATCTTTTGCCTAGTGTTGTTATGATCATTGATGGTTTGGATTTCCATATTTTTGGCCTCTAATTTGATGAAATGTTGGTGTATATTGGTCTGATTATTGCATTCTGGAAAGGGAATTTTTCGTGTCTGTGCATTGAACTGTTTCTGGGGTCGGGTTTGGCCTTGCGGAGGTCCAAGGCGGCATAATGTAATCCGCCGAGGAGATCCGCAAGGTGGCAGCGGTAGGCTTGGGCGGAGGAGGTTGGCCCGTTGAGGGGCACCGTCTCCTCCGTGCGGAGGAGGTCGGCGGAGGAGTGAGCTCCGTTGGGTTGTTCCGCAAGGCTCCTGGGATTTTGTTTCCAGTGAGCTGTTCTGTGTTGTTGTGGTCTGTTGTTTCCCCTTTGTTTCTGATTATTGTTGGATTGTTTTGTTGGGTATTTTACCGTGTCTTTGGAGTATTTATTCATGTCGTTTGTTGGGTATTTTATACCATATCTTGGAGCATTGATTCTTGTCTTTGGTTCCTCTTTTTGTACTCTTGGTCTATTAATTCCTTGAATTCATTACCTGGGAGTTGGTTTGTGTTCATAGTTGAGATGAACACTTTGTTTGGTTGTTTTGGGTTGAGGTTGGAGTATGAGTATGTGATGGTGGATTTGTTGGTATCTTTTGGAGGTTGTTGGATGGTTTGACTGTGCTACTATTGACTATTGACTTCTGACTTTGGACTTCGGTCCCTGTTATTGGGTTGATTACCCCTGTGATTGGACTTAGGTCCCTGTGATTAGACTTCGGTCCCTGTGATTGGACTACGGTCCCTGTGATTGGACTTCGGTCCCTGTGATTGGGCTCATCACCCTTGTGTACCAGATTTCTGGGTTCTGACTCTTGACTTCTGACTATGTGATTGACTTGGTATGATGGTTGGTTCGAGGGTTTGGAGGTTGGAGTTGGGATTCTTTCTTGGTTTATTTGCTTGTGAGTCCTTGTGTATAATCGGTTGATGTTCCGTTGTTCTTGGTTATGGTTGGTTGTTCTTATGGATTGTTGTTCAGTTGGTATCTTGGTTATGGTTCGTTGTTGTCTTGTGCTTTCGTTGTTGGATATTGGCTTTGTTTGGGTTAGTCTTGGTTTATGACTCGTTCAGCTTATTGTTGTTGAGTATCTGTTTTGAACTATTGAACAGTTCATTGGTGTTTATATTCTATATGGGTGTGTAAACCTATTTACAAGCTTATGTATATCTATATCTCCTTGCGGGTGTGAATGGTGGTTACTTAGCAGTCTTTTGCTAATGGTTCTTTGCGTGTTTTCCAAGTATGGAGTAAGTCTGAGCGCGAGCACGTTAGAGCTTATCTTATGAGGACGCTTAGACTTAGTTTTATGATGTTTAGACTTTGGTTTTTGGGCCTGTGTGCCATTGGAGATTTTATATAGTCTTGACTAGTGTTTGGATATTGTTAAACATGACTTGAGGATTTATTTTATTTATGCATGACAGTTTAGTTCGTTTCCTATGGTTAGCCTGTGCATCTAGGCTATGTTTCCTACCTAGATGTGGCATGACGCCCTTAAGTTTTAAATTCGCTTCCGCTTTGTTATGTTTGTTGGTTGAGATAGGCAGCTGTTGTGTTGAGATTTATCTATCTCAGCTTGTGTAAGGTTGGGGTGTCACAGTTGGTATCAGAGCCTGTGTTGAGGTCTAAGTAGGGATCCTAGGGTTGTAATCTGAGACTCTAGGACTTGATCAGTAGCAATTAAGATGTTTGAGAATCCTAGGATGTGTGAATTCTAGGCCGCACGGTGAGGACTCGTTTACTTGCATTTGTTTTATGTTTACAGGTTGTTTGTTGTTTGCCTGTTGTGAGCTCGTTCTCACTTTCTTTCTTGCGTGTTTGGTTAAGGCCGACCGCAGTTCTGTCCGCTTTCTGTTAGTATCTCCCCCTTCTAGCGATCATGGTGCCGCCACGACGACGAGAGGACTACCCGGAGGTGCCCTACGTCGAGCAGTTGATGCAGAACCTCCAGCAGCTGACGCAGATCACGCAGCTCCTGGGAAACGCGATGGTTCAGAACAACCAGCGCGGGCAGCCGGACCTTGTGCGGAGGGTGGCGGGGCAGCACCCACCCTTCTTTGCCGGAGAGGAGGACCCCGTGATCCTCGAGGAGTGGATCCGGGCACTCGACAAGATCCTGGAGGTGGTAGAGTGTCCACCGGGTCGCCAGGTGGAGATGGCGAGCTTTTATCTTAAGGAGGAGGCTGACCTCTAGTGGGTCCACGGCGGCCCAGCGATGCGACAGGAGCCCGACTTCGGGTGGGAGACGTTCAAGGATCGACTGAGAGCTCGCTTCTATCCGGCTCACGTGAAGGCGGCGATGCAGGAAGAGTTCTTACACCTCAAGCAGGGGACGAGGACCGTGCAGGAGTATCATCGACGCTTCCTAGAGTTAGCCCGTTTCGCGCCGACGTTAGCCCCGACCAAGGAGACCCGGATTGAGCGGTTCGTGGCTGGGCTGAACTTGGATACGCGCATGGCGTTGGTCGTGTTCAAGTTTCAGACGCTGAGTGAGGCCTACAGCAGCGCCGCGGACCACTACCGTGTGCTGACCATCCGACGAGGGATCCAGGACCGCTCGAAGCGGCCGGCAGAGGGTGGAGCTTCAGACTCCAAGAGGCACAGACCCGGGAGCTCCGGGATGGGAGGTGGCTTTCAACGAGGTGGTGCTAGCCACAGCGGTGGATTTCGCCCTAGCTTTGGGCAAGGATCAGGGGGCGATGGAGCTCGTACTCGGCACTTCAATTGCAGACGTTGTGGGAGAGATCACCCTGGCGCGACTGCGAGGGGCGGCTAGTGGAGTGCTACAGCTGCGGGTTGCGAGGACATCGGGCCTACGAGTGCACAACCAAGAAGGGAGGACCACCTCAGTCTAGACCGAGCTTGGCTCAAGGAGCCCCAACAGCGACCCGACCCTCCCGAGAGGCTGAGGGTAGTGGAGGTAGCCGGCCGAGTGGAGGCCGAGGGCAGCAAGCGGGGCCGCAGCAAAGAAAGATCTTCGTGATGGGCTGCACCCAGGCAGAGGCGAATGGGCTTGAAGAAGGTAACTCTCGAGCTTAATCTTTTAATACGTGGTTTTAAGTGCTTTTGGGGTCTTTCTTTAAGAGTTTGTAGTTAGTTGAACCGTTAAGTGACCCTTAGGTGACCTCTCGTTAGTTAGAAAGCTTAAGATGAGTTTAGTTAAGAAGTCTTGAAGACCCGATCTCGTGGCAAGTGGTTGGGAAGTTCGTGAAGTCAAGTCAAAGGAACAAAAAGGAAGAAGAAGGGAGAGAAGAAGCCTAAGGACCATGTTCACAAGGAAACTCGAACCCACGCCTAAGGCTTAGCGGCAAGGGAACCACACCATCCAGCTATACTGACTCATTGGGTTTTTATCACAAGACTTGGGTTTTGTTTCTGGGAGTTCAGTGGGAGTGGCTGTGCGGATAGTAGCAACGGGGCAGTGCTCCCCGTGAGGGCACTCCGCGTGCACGTGCGGAGGAAGGCAACGGAACAAGGCGTTCCGTCAAGGTGTTCCGCGAGGAGAAGGGAAAACAAGCAACGGTGTCCAGACCCCCGTTGGCACAGTCCGCAAGCTAGAGGGTACATGCGTCTTTTTGCGTTTTGAGCGAGTTATAACCCTAGATCGTCCGCCTTTCTTCTCCGCTTCGTATTTCTTTTCCCGTAAGCAGTGAGCGAATGGCAGAACAGCAGAACACCCAGGTCCGCAGACCTCATCCACCACGGTCCGCTAGTTTCCTTCGTCAACAACGCCAACTACGCGAGTTTGTCCGCAAGGGTCCGCAGATTTCGTCGTCATCGCTTCTTCCACGGCAATTGGCAGCAACACCGAGTTCAACACTCAACATCAACATTAATGGCTTGGAGAAATCAGCCCGGTGAAGGGGAAGGCCCGAGCAACATCCGTTATTCCATAATTGATGGTAAAGCTCTTGACCCGCTACACTTTTCGCCCGAAATAGTGAATATGTTGAATTTTCAGGGCTTGTTGGATTTATTTCTGCGAATTGAGAATGTTGTGTATCCCAATTTGGTTCACCAATTCTATCAAAACATGAAAGTTAAGACTGTCAACCAAGTGCCCGTTCTCACTTCGATAGTGAAGGGCGTAAGGATTTCTTTTGACCCGCCCAAGTTGGCTAGGTTGCTTAATTTACCGTTGGGAGGTGTCAGTGAGTATGAGCGCAGTGCTTGGGTTGAGATACAGGATGTGGGCTTCCGTGATTACTTGAGATATATGTTGGGACAGGATGAGGATATTGCTTTAGACACTCGCCCCGATAAGCATAATCTGACTGGTGAGCAGAGGATTCTGACTTTGTTGGTTGGAGAAAGTTTGTTGCCCAACCGAAACAACAGCAGAGAGGTTACGACCATAGAGTGTGCTTTTGCGTACTTCCTAAAGCATCGGGTGAAGTTTGATTTGCCCAGTCTGATGATCTCACACATGGACTTCTACAAGACAGTCAAGAGGCGCAACCGGCCTTACAGGATGGTTCTGAGTTGGATATTCCAGAAGAAGAGGGTTAATGTCACTAGGGAGTTGGCAAGGCAGCCGGTTCACAGCACGTTCAATGCGCCGAGTGTAACACCCCGAAATTTCCTACTACTATTTTAAAGAAATAAATGAGGGGTTATTTTCTTATTAAAATAATTATAAGTATAAATTATTTCGCATGGGCTTGGAATAATGTATTTTGGACTACCTATTATTATTATCACTAGGATATTAAATACTCTTAGCCCAATATACATATATATGTAACTATATTCTATAGTATATGGTTTAATTATGGGCTATGGACCCAAGGAAAATTATCTTAAATTAAAATTATAAGTATGGTATCTATAGTCTTGACCCAATTGAGTAATCCAAATTACATAGCCTTTTCCTAATATGTTTTAGCCCAAATCCAATGCTTATATAGTTTTGATCCAAGTTCCACAATTCAATTAGCCCAAAATAGAAGCTTCCCAAATTGGAAACCTAATGATTTAGCATCCAAGTGTCGTTCTCTGCCTCCCTCTCGTCTCTCATCTTTCTGATCTCTCTCGTCTCTCTCACTCCACGAAGCAACGACAGACAACAACGATGAGAACTCCGGCGAAGCTTGGCGTGGTGTGACTGTCCAGCAAGCAGCAACCGAACAACAACGAAGATTTCCGGCAGCGGCAACGAGCGACGATGAAGACTCCGACCACAGCAGCTAAGGGACTCCGTTCAGCCGCTCCCCTTTCCTTCCGTTCACAATGGCGAGGGTGGTGTGAGCAGTCCGTGAGCAACAGTGTTCGAGCAGACCGACGTCGAAGCAGGGCAGCAAGTTATGGCAACAAGGGAGGATCCCGGCAGCGACGGCAAGCTCCACTTCCTCAGCTTCTCGCTGTTCCATATTCAATGGCATCCATCTGTTCAGGCGAAGAGCAGCGGCTTGGGCGAAACAGAGCAGTAGCGACGGAGGCTTCTCCCGTGCGCAACGCAGCGCCCTTTTCCTCCGATCTTCATCACGTAGCAGCGGCAAGGGTGGAGCTCGACGACAATGGCGACGAGGCGACTTCTCCTGTTCGGCGGTGGAGCTTGCGGATCGTGCGGCGGCGTGCCCTTCCCGTTCGGAGCAAACAGAGTGCAGCGGTGCGGGGCAAGATGGCGGACGATACGGTGGCCCTCCCTCTTCCGTTAGGCTGTGGCGGAGTGCGTCGGCGGAGCACGTTAGCGGTGGCTGCCTCTCCGCAAGGTGGTAACGGAGCTTCTGGGCGGCAGCTTCTTCTCCGTCTGTGAAGGCCGGCAGAGCAACAAAGGTTAATAGTCAGTGGCTGCGAACTGATCACAACGAGGCGCTGCGGTCGAGTGGTGTGGTGCGTAGCGTGTGAGCTGGTTGGCGCGGGTTCGAGTCCAGGGGCTAGCTTTTGCAGTAAGGTTCACGATTATGAACCGAGCTTTGGATTATTACGTTTTTGGATTAAATACGCTTCAAAGGTAACCACTATGTCCATCAAAATCTATTTTTACACTCTCGCTCTATATGATATTATTTGGTGATTGGAAATCCTGAAATTCCTTGATTATTAGCTTATTATTGATCGTGTCTATTGGATTCTTGGACTTGTGTCTTGATCCTTTGCCTAGTGTTGTTATGATTATTTGATTGTTTGGATTTCCATGTTATTTGACCTCTGTTGAATGAAATGTTGGTGTATTGTGATCTGATCTTTGTATTCTGGAACATTTCTTTGTATTCTGAGCTGAGTCTGATTCGGTGTGTGGGAAATTGCTCTTGCGGGGCACTCTAAGGGGATAATGTAATCGCTGGGGTCTTCTGTAAGAGTAATAGGGTAGTGGTTGGTGGAGGTGAGTGATCCGTTGTTTGTTTCCTCCTTTGTTCTGGAGTTTGTTGGAGTATTCCATTGGATATTTTACCTTGATTCTGAGTATTTATTCATACCTCTTAGTCCATTGTATGAGTCTATTATTTAGTTGGCTGAATCCTTGATTTTGTTATTTGGGAGTTGGTTGGTGTTCATATCTGAGATGAGCACTCTGAGTGATGGTTCTTGGGCTGAGTTGGGTATGAGTATGAGGTGGTGGTTCCTTGGTATCTTTTGGAGGTTGATGGGTGATCTAGCTGTGCTACTATGGATTGTATTTGGGTTGATGTTGGTCCCGGTGAAGACGTTATGAGTCTAGAAGGGGGGGTTGAATAGACTCAAGGGAATTTTGAAAACTTTTTAAAGAGTTAAATGCAGCGGAAAGAATTGTATCAAAGTTTTATCTTTTACTTTGCACTAGGGTTTTTCTTATCGAAAAGATTAGGTTAAGATGATGTATGCAATGCAATGCGTATAGTAAATAAAAGGATAGAGATAGAGAGAGAGAGAGAGAGTTTTTATAGTGGTTCGGCTGTTAACAAAGCCTACTCCACTCTTCTTCACAACGCGTGAAGGTTTGCACTATATTCTCCTTATAGTACAATCTCCTTTACAACAAGCTCCTTTGATCACAAAGCCCGGCAGCTATGTTGTGGTAGGTTTTTCAACTTCTTCCAAGTTTACTCCGCCTCTTTCTACTTCACTCGTAGAGATGGTTGAATAAGTAAGTAAATCTCCAACTTGGAATTCTTGAGCTCTCCTTCTTTAAGCTCACAAGAACTTCCAAATAAAACTGAATAAATCTCAATATGCTTGTTAATATCACACTGGAAATTTTTGCTTGAGCAACAATATTTCGCGCAATTCAACCTTGTCAAAGTGAGATGGGACAAGGGTATTTATAGGTGGAATTTCAGATCCGTTGGAGGGAGATCGAAATTCAAAACCTATTAACCAGTGAGTATTATCCAATGGGTAATATCTTCTCTTTTTCAGAATGTCAGTACTTTCTAGCCGTTTGTCCACTTTTGGAAAAGGACAAAGTACCTTTTGTCCCTAAAAAGGTGACAATCATTAAATGCTCCTTGGGATCGTTGCATAGGACCCAAGATGACATTCAGATATACCCATTATCAAGGCAGTAGAAAAGACAATTTATCAGAGAATGTCTTTTGCCTTGGTCGAGAATGATTGACTTTATCATTCTTTCTTTAACTCCTCGAGTCAATCACTTCCTTGATTGCTCGGCTATGGAAACTTGGTCCTTCCCATTTTTGACCTAAGATCCATGTCTTCGTGTCTTCGTGTTTTCGAGTCTTCATGTCTTCGAGTCTTCGAGTCTTCGAGTCTTCGAGTCTTCAAGTCTTCGAGTCTTCAAGTCTTCGAGTCTTCGAGTCTTCAAGTCTTCAAGTCTTCGAGTCTTCAAGTCTTCGAGTGAAACATTTCTCAGTTTACAGATTTGGTGAGATCCAAAAACAAAGCAAAAACTATTCTAAGACACCAAAAATTTAGGGGTCTCCTCGTATAGCTTGGTATCATCAAAATTAACTACTCGGGGTTCCTAACAATTTCCCCCTTTTTGATGATGCCAACACCCCATACTCATTCCATTCGGTTTTCTTTTATCCTTAACCGGATTTTCATTTAGTAAGCCCGAATAGTTGAGGTTTTACATTTTTAAGCGAGGAGTAAAGACTAGAACACACACATACCGAACCAAGAGAGAAATCTTTTATTTATGGAGAAGATTCATACAACTTTGCAAAAACTAAAACTTAAAACTGATAAAGACATTAAAAACATAGGGAAAAATCTTCTTATTTTGAGCTTTCGCCAGCCTTCTTCTTTTTCTCTCTTTCCCAGATTTCATATTGTTGGAGTTGAATCATGTCGTTGATTTCTTTTCTTGCCTTTACGATGTCGAGGCCTTGAATCTTGAAGGCATACTTTCGGTATAAGTTCAGCATCAGATAATTTTGTACAACTTCACCAAGATTCTCACCCCTTATGACTCCCCAGTCCCACCAGGCAATTAGTTCGGCAGCATTCATTCCATCGGCAAAACTTTGTTGAGTAGCACTCAGAATCTGGTTTATGCATACATCTTGGCTTGACCTTCGGCTGTTTTGGTTATCTTGTTTGCGTCCTCGAGTTCCTTTGCTGCTTTCTCGAAAGCCTTTTGCTTTTCTTGCTGAATTCGGAAGATTTCTTTGTCCTTCTTCCTTTGCTGATAGATTTGTTCATTATGATCTCGCAAGAAGATGAGCCTGTCCATAGGCTGTTTGTTTTTCCAGTAGGGTGGAATGTTACACTCTTCCCAATTCTTTCCAGACCCATGTTCATAAGGAACATAGTCAATAGGCTCTCCATTTACTCTTCGGTAGTCACTTTCGGTCCTTTGCTTTGCTTCCTTGAGCTCCTGGTTCACCTCCCGTGGGTTTCTTTTGAGTGCGTTTTGGAGACGGTGAGGGAGAAGGTGTTTTCCTTAGGTGAGAATGTCTTTTCTGTTGTGCTAGGTCATCAGCATCCCTTACAATAATCTCTTTTCCTTTTATCTCTTCCCCTTGTTGGCATCATTAACTCCAGTTAGTATATCAACTTTGTCGCTCAACGGTTTATGCAGACTTGCAGCTCCTTCAGGGTCCATTCGAACTCACAAACGAGCGAAGCCGTAGCATTCTGGTTTCCATATACGGTTTTCGAGCTTCGAACAGTTGAGGTCAAGACGCTCCTTGATAAAAAGCGTGTTCGTGACCAAGTTACGCAATCCAGAGCCCATTCCTCTTCTTCGGCCATTTCACTTATAGTACTAGCTATGACGCGAAGACTTGACATTCGCCATTCTTGCCAGTTGTAAACTCTTGCAAGTTCCATTCGCAGTATCTCCTCATGGGAATACTCATTCAACGAGGCTTCGAGAGGAGGCACAACATCTTCACTGCCTTCAAAGGTTAACTGGTGAGCTAGTTCTGCATCGATACTAATTTGCCTTTCAACATGATTGGGATGAATTACGAGCTATTGATTGGATTCAATGACATTTGGCATGGTTGCAACAGAAGGAAGTTCCTCAATCCGAACGGTTGAAACTCGTGGCCATTGTAAGCACAAATTACGACTAACATAATCAAGTGTAATTATTAGTCGAGCCATCTTCGGATCCATATGCTCGGTGATTTGTCGTTGAACAATAGCAGACATCGGCCGATAAGATTGGCTATCTGCATCCAGATCATCACCTTCTGATTCCTCTTCAATCATTGTTGACTCAGACCCGGAATCATGTCTATCTTTTGGAAGGGTTATCATCGGCTGTTGAACTTCTGGTGAAGGTGCAGGAAGATTTTCTAGCTGAACAACTAAAGGTTCGGGAGATGGTTCCCTTTCGCACACAATCGGAGCAGAGACGGATTCAACATGAGCAGGTTTTGATATGGGCCGAGTGAGCGGCGTGTGATCTTCCTCATCACTATCTTCTCTTGAGAGATCAAGAGGAGGTGGAAGGACTCGGTGACTGTCTTCGAGAGGCACTTCCCTTGGCTCCTCTTCGGCTGGTAAAACAGCATCCGCATTCGTTTCAGCATCCCTTTCAACGACAACTTCATGATCAGTCCTTTGCTTCTTTTTCGGTCGTTTGAGCTGTTTGGCTTTCCTTTTCTTAGTTACTTCTCTGGATTCTTTAGCCTCTTCCTCAGGAGAGGATTCGGCTTCTTCAGCTGCATCTTCTGAATCATGTTTCTTTTGTTTCTTCTTGGAGTGCTTGGACTTGTGTTTCTTTGATTTCTTCTTGTCGGCAGCATCCTGATTTCCTGCCTTTCGCTTTTTGGATACTTTTCGAGGCTCATCCTCGGATGCGGGTTCATCATTCGTACTCGTTGGCTTAGAAGATTCGGGTAGATCCTTCGGTTTGTGAGTTGAACCTTCTGAAGCATGACCCTTCGCCAAGTCAGATTCCCCCTGTCCAACTGAGCTTTTGGACGATTTAGACTTAGACTTCTTCTTTTGCTTTTTCAAGGCAGCTTCCAGTTCATCTGCCTTTCTTTTGAGATAATTTGGTGGCCTTGAGGTCATGTGAAAATGGTTTCGATGAGACTTGGTTTCTGCCCTTAACTTCACTTTCTTGGCTCTCAAGATAGCACTTATCATGAAACCAAAACCAAGAACTTTAGTAATCCACCCCGTCGTAGGACTAACTCCGGTTTGGACGTTATCAACCAAGAAGTCAAAAATGACATGTGACCAATCAACAGGATATTGTTCCAGCAGTGCGCACAACATCCTCATTTTCTTATCAGATATATCATCAGTACCAGATTGCCAGCTTTCAACAATTTTGTTTAGAATATCTATGACAAATTCATAGTCCATTTTGAGCATCTTCTTCTTTAGAACTGTTGGGAAGGATGAGGGTTGATTATGATTCCTCATTTTCTTCCACATCCTTTTCTTGCTATACTCCTTTCCAGAGCAGTCTTCATGAAAGCCTTCTCCACAGAGAGGGAGATTGAATACCTTCCTAATATCTTCTTGAGATATTACAACTTCAGTTCCATTCACCACAGAATGGATTTCAACAACATCATTGACAGAACGTATTTCTGCATTTATGTAGAACTGTGTCACATCAAGAGGATACCAACCTTTGTGTTTGAAGGTTACAAACTGGAAAAGATTACTGTCCTTGAGGCAGTCCACAACCTTTTTCCGAAAATCTTCATCAAGGACCTTGTCAAGAAACCCTTTCACATCTAGCATCGATCCAGCCTTGACCATGCATCTGCCTGATTTCTGCCCTTTGACGGTGGTAGAGAAGAACTTGAAGATTTCAACGTCCTCACATGGTCTAGATATTACTGTTGGAGGTTTGAAAGATTCTGAAGAGGCTTGTGGTTGTTTCTGTATGGATGAAGGTTTAGGTGGCGGGCCGTGAGAGTTTTTATTGTTATCGGAGGAGGAGCTTGAACTTTCCGACGATGATCCTGACCCAGAGGAAGACATATTTGCAATCTTTTGGTGGTTTGAGAAAGTGTATAGGGTTTTTAGAGGGTAACGACGGTTTTTGGGAGTGTAAAGAAGACGAGATGAGAGTATGGTATGGTTATATATAGTGAGAAGGAAAAGAACGGGTAAAAACGGGTCGATTGAATGGACACGGGTCGACTTTATGTATAAGGGACAAAAGCCTTAAATGCCCTTAAATAAAGGGGCAAAAATGGCTTAAAGCCGCATATTTCCTTTGATCTGAAAAGGCAATTACCCACATGATGAAAAATTCATTTAATGAGGAGATCTAGCTGTGCTACTATGGATTGTATTTGGGTTGATTACCCCTATGATTGGACTTAGGTCCCTGTAATTGGACTCCGGTCCCTGTGATTGGGTTCGTTACCCCTGTGATTGGACTTAGGTCCCTGTGATTGGACAAAGGTCCCTGTGATCAGGTTCGCTATCCCTGTGATTGGACTTCGGTCCCTGTGATTGGGTTGATTCGCCCCTGTGATTGGACTTCGGTCCCTGTGATTGGGTTCATCACCCCTGCGTACCAGATTTCTGGGTTTTGACTTTCGACTGTGGTTGGGTTTGGTATGGTGATTGGTATGAGGTTTGGAGGTTGGAATAGGGAGTTCTTCTTGGTTTATGTGTTCATGGGTTCCTTGTGTATACTCGATTGATATCTTATGATTCTTGGTTATGGTTGGTCGGTTTCCTTATGATTGTGTTCAGTTGGTATCTTGTTTATGGATTCGTTGTCTTATACTCTCGTTATTGAATATTGGTTTCGTTTGGATGAGTCTTGGTTTATGATTCGTTCAGTTTATTGTTGTTGAGTATCCGTTTTGAACTATTGAACAGTTTGTTGGCGTTTATATTCTATATGGGTGTGTAAACCTATTTACAAACTTATATGTATATCTATACTTCCTTGCGGGTGTGAATGGTGGTTACTTAGCAGTCTTTTGCTAATGGTTCTTTGTGTGTTTTCCAGGTTTGCCCTAAAGTCTATGCGTGAGCGCGATAGAGATACACTCGTACGAGTAGGCTTAGATAGTGGTTATGTTTTTAGATTTATGCTTTGGCCTGTGTGCCTTTGAGATATTATTATACTCTTGATTAGTGATTTGGGTACTTTTGATGATTGTGGATTATGTCTTGAGGATTTATTTCGGTTTATATATATGACAGCTTAGTTCGTTCTTATGATTAGCCTGTGCATCTAGGCTATGTTTTACCTAGATGTGGCATGACGCCCTTAAGTTTTAAATTCGCTTCCGCTATGTTCTGTTTGTTGGTTGAGATAGGCAGTTGTTGTGTTAAGTTTTTACCTATCTCAGCCTGTGTGAGGTTGGGGTGTCACAGTTGGTATCGGAGCCTGTGTTGAGGTCTAAGTAGAGATCCTAGGGTTTGAACTTTTGAGACTCTAGGACTTGATCAACAGCAATTAAGATGTTTTGAGAATCCTAGGATGTGTGAATTCTAGGAATCGCGGTGAGGACACTGTAACGCCCCGTAAATTCCTTTTCAAGCCTTTCGTTCGTTAATTAATTCCTTGGGCAATTTAATTAATGTTTCGGGCAATTCAGTTAATTCCAATTGTGCTAATTCTTCCTATTAAATATATATAAGTATATATTTTATTCCTTGAAGCTTAATTTGATTATTCTAATCAAGAGCCCAATTAATTGTATTTATTCTTGTAAGGGATTTTATTTAATTTAGACCCTTGCAATATTTGGTACTAAATATTCCTACAAGCCCACACTCTTGATTATATTATATATAGCCATCTATTGATCCTAAGACATTGCTATGGGCTAATTCTTGTAATTAAATTGTAAGGGGTGAATTTAATGAGCCCAACTTACTAGTCTTGATTATAATTATTCCTACATACATTATTCTATAAGAATACTTA
>CP025652.1:15752618-15769549 GCA_003576665.1 Ipomoea trifida | reverse complement strand
TTCTCTTGAATTGGGATGTGTTCCTATTTGGATTGTGTTCAGTTGGTATCTTGATTATGATTCGTATGCCTTATGCTTTCGTATTGGTTATTGGATTTATTGGATTGAGTCTTGGTTTATGATTCGTTCAGTTTATCCTTGTTGAGTATCGATTTGCACTGTTGTACAGTTCGTTGGTGTTTATATTCTATATGGGTGTGTAAACCTATTTCTAAGCTTATGTATATCTATATCTCCTTGCGGGTGTGAATGGTGGTTGCTTAGCATTCTTTTGCTAATGGTTCTTTGCGTGTTTTCCAGGTATGGAGTAGTACATCGTGAGCGCGCTAGAGCTTTCCTTATGAGGACCTTAGCCTTAGCTAGTTATGTTTAGACTCTGTTTTGATGGCCTGTGAGCCTTTGAGATCTTTTGATACTCTGTTCAGTACTTTGAGTATTTTGTCTTGGATTTTTTTTATGGATGATGTTTGAGGATTGGTTTTGAGACTTTATGATATAATAGTTGGATCGTTTCTTGTTTAGCCTGTGCATCTAGGCTTTGTTAATACCTAGGTGTGGCATGACGCCCTTAAGTTTAAATTGCTTCCGCTATGTTTGGTTTGTTGGTTGAGATTGGCAGCTTTTATGTTGAGTTTTAGCTATCTCAGCCTATGTGAGGTTGGGGTGTCACAGACACGCCTTGTTTGTTTGTATTATTTGTGTTTGTTAACCTTGTTGTTTGTAGCTTGCGGGCGCGTCTTTCGGGTAAGTTTAATCGCTTTTAGATAAGTCGCTTCGTTTTAGTTTCGCTTAAATACTTGCTTTAGATTAGGAATAGGTAGTTAGTTGATGCGAAACGTTGGATAGCCCCTTATGCATCAAAGCAACCAGAAGTTGGGCGGCTCGTTGAAGAAGACTAATCCTCTCGCGGGTTGGAGTCAACGGCAGCAATCTACGTTCCCCGGGGATTGGCGTCTTCGCGCGTGTAGTCTCGTATGCAAGATCTTCGTTCGCTTCAAGACTTGAAGAACACGTTCTGTGTAGTTGAAGTTCAATGCAAGACGAAGAAAGCAACTAGAGCCGAAGACTGAAGACCCGAAGACCCTCGGCCGTGAGGGATTGACAAAAGCGGACGTGGCACGCCATTAAAGAGTTAAAACACGTCAAGTAGGAGCCCCGGATCAACGATGAAGAACCTCGTGCAACCTGTTCGGTGTACTTTCGAAAGTAACCCCTTGTGCAAGAACTTGAAGAGGTGACCTCGGTGGCAAGAAAGAATAAGGAGTAGCTAAGCAATATAGTAGAAGATCGAACCGTCAAAAGATCAAGACCAACAGAAGTGAACCTAAAGGCTCGCCTAATCCTCGGATATTCCTAAGAAGAGTTATCTGAATTCTGTACTCGCGTTTCGTCAGTAGCAAGGTTAAAACACGTCAACCGGTCAGAGTGTCGTGATCAAATCGTCAAACCGAAGGAACTAATCAGAGTTGAGAGACTTCCCATCCTTCTTAAAGCCAAATTCCTCTTTGCTCCTTGTAATCCTAACCATCCCTCCATAGGGAAATCCCTTCTATCTATTCTAATCATTATTCTCAATTCTTCTTGGAAACTAAATCCTCCTTGTTCCAGGAAACTCCAATTTCTTCCCGTTCAGAAATCTCTTCAATTGATTCTAGGTCTTATTGATGTCATCCCTTACAATCGAATTTCTCTCATTCCTTTGGAAAATTGTTATCCTCTCGTTCAGACAACCTTTCAGTATATTTTAAATTTCGTTCTTGTTCCCTTCCAAGATTGAATTTCTTTCTTCCCATTGACGAGTTGAATACCCTATTATTGACAAATCATTTTGTCTTTCAAGATCTCATTCCTAACCCTTCTTGGAATCTAAATTCTTTCCTTTCCTTGAGTAAAAAAAAAAAAAAAAAAAAACTGAATAACCTACCCTTTGAAAACTCTTTCGTTGTTCTCAAATCTCGTTCCTATATTTTTCTCAAGCCAAGTACTTTTCATTGGTTTCTGTTGTTAAAAGGACTCGATACTCCCTTAAGTTGAGAAATTCTTTTGGCCTCTTGGAACCTAACTATTCTTACCTTCTTTCGAAGCCGGGTTCTTCTCTTTCCCTTAAAGAATTTGACATCCCTTTTTATTGCAAAATCATTTCCATCCTCTCGACGTTGTCGTTGTTCGCTTCTTGAAAATATCTCGTGTAAGGTGACAACCTTAGTCCTAAGTTGTGACCCTGATAACTCTCGATTCTATTCGTACCGGTGACCATTCTTGGACCTTAACCCTTGAACCTTTCGTTCTCTCTTTCCGTTGGGTCAAAATTTTCTAACCGGGCATATATAAACTATAAATATTTTCCTTATATGTATAATCGTACTAGTTTCTAACTCGCTGTCCCCAAAATGATTTTCTGAGCTTCGGGGACGAAGCTCCTTTTAAGGGGGGTAGAGTGTAACACCCCGAAATTTCCTACTACTATTTTAAAGAAATAAATGAGGGGTTATTTTCTTATTAAAATAATTATAAGTATAAATTATTTCGCATGGGCTTGGAATAATGTATTTTGGACTACCTATTATTATTATCACTAGGATATTAAATACTCTTAGCCCAATATACATATATATGTAACTATATTCTATAGTATATGGTTTAATTATGGGCTATGGACCCAAGGAAAATTATCTTAAATTAAAATTATAAGTATGGTATCTATAGTCTTGACCCAATTGAGTAGTCCAAATTACATAGCCTTTTCCTAATATGTTTTAGCCCAAATCCAATGCTTATATAGTTTTGATCCAAGTTCCACAATTCAATTAGCCCAAAATAGAAGCTTCCCAAATTGGAAACCTAATAATTTAGCAGCCAAGTTTCGTTCTCTGCCTCCCTCTCGTCTCTCATCTTTCTGATCTCTCTAGTCTCTCTCACTCCACGAAGCAACGGCAGACAACAACGATGAGAACTCCGGCGAAGCTTGGCGTGGTGTGACTGTCCAGCAAGTAGCAACCGAACAACAACGAAGATTTCCGGCAGCGGCAACGAGCGACGATGAAGACTCCGACCACAGCAGCTAAGGGACTCCGTTCAGCCGCTCCCCTTTCCTTCCGTTCACAATGGCGAGGGTGGTGTGAGCAGTCCGAGAGCAACAGTGTTCGAGCAGATCGACGTCGAAGCAGGGCAGCAAGTTATGGCAACAAGGGAGGATCCCGGCGGCGACGGCAAGCTCCACTTCCTCAGCTTCTCGCTGTTCCATATTCAATGGCATCCATCTGTTCAGGCGAAGAGCAGCGGCTTGGGCGAAACAGAGTAGTAGCGACGGAGGCTTTTCCCGTGCGCAACGCATCGCCCTTTTCCTCCGATCTTCATCACGTAGCAGCGGCAAGGGTGGAGCTCGACGGCAATGGCGACGAGGCGACTTCCCCTGTTCGGCGGTGGAGCTTGCGGATGGTGCGGCGGCGTGCCCTTCCCGTTCGGAGCAAACAAAGTGCAGCGGTGCGGGGCAAGATGGCGGACGACACGGCGGCCCTCCCTCTTCCGTTAGGCTGTGGCGGAGTGCGTCGGCGGAGCACGTTAGCGGTGGTTGCCTCTCCGCAAGGTGGTAACGGAGCTTCTGGACGGCAGCTTCTTCTCCGTCTGTGAAGGCCGGCAGAGCAACAAAGGTTAATAGTCAATGGCTGCGAACTGATCACAACGAGGCGCTGCGGTCGAGTGGTGTGGTGCGTGGCGTGTGAGCTGGTTGGCGCGGGTTCGAGTCCAGGGGCTAGCTTTTGCAGTAAGGTTCACGATTATGAACCGAGCTTTGAATTGGGATGCTTTAGATTATTACGTTTTTGGATTAAATACGCTTCAAAGGTAACCACTATGTCCATCAAAATCTATTTTTACACTCTCGCTCTATATGATATTATTTGGTGATTGGAAATCCTAAAATTCCTTGATTATTAGCTTATTATTGATCGTGTCTATTGGATTCTTGGACTTGTGTCTTGATCCTTTGCCTAGTGTTGTTATGATTATTTGATTGTTTGGATTTCCATGTTATTTGACCTCTGTTGAATGAAATGTTGGTGTATTGTGATCTGATCTTTGTATTCTGGAACATTTCTTTGTATTCTGAGCTGAGTCTGATTCGGTGTGTGGGAAATTGCTCTTGCGGGGCACTCTAGTGGGATAATGTAACCGCTGGGGTCTTCTGTAAGAGTAATAGGGTAGTGGTTGGTGGAGGTGAGTGATCCGTTGTTTGTTTCCTCCTTTGTTCTGGAGTTTGTTGGAGTATTCCATTGGATATTTTACCTTGATTCTGAGTATTTATTCATACCTCTTAGTCCATTGTATGAGTCTATTATTTAGTTGGCTGAATCCTTGATTTTGTTATTTGGGAGTTGGTTGGTGTTCATATCTGAGATGAGCACTCTTAGTGATGGTTCTTGGGCTGAGTTGGGTATGAGTATGAGGTGGTGGTTCCTTGGTATCTTTTGGAGGTTGATGGGTGATCTAGCTGTGCTACTATGGATTGTATTTGGGTTGATTACCCCTATGATTGGACTTAGGTCCCTGTGATTGGACTCCGGTCCCTGTGATTGGGTTCGTTACCCCTGTGATTGGACTTAGGTCCCTGTGATTGGACTACGGTCCTTGTGATCGGGTTCGTTACCCCTGTGATTGGACTTCGGTCCCTGTGATTGGACTTCGGTCCCTGTGATTGGGTTGATTCACCCCTATGATTGGACTTCGGTCCCTGTGATTGGACTTCGGTCCTTGTGATTGGGTTCATCACCCCTGCGTACCAGATTTCTAGGTTTTGACTTCCGACTGTGGTTGGGTTTGGTATGGTGATTGGTATGAGGTTTGGAGGTTGGAATTGGGAGTTCTTCTTGGTTTATGTGTTCATGGGTTCCTTGTGTATACTCGATTGATATCTTATGATTCTTGGTTATGGTTGGTCGGTTTCCTTATGATTGTGTTCTGTTGGTATCTTGTTTATGGATTCGTTGTCTTATACTCTCGTTATTGAATATTGGTTTCGTTTGGATGAGTCTTGGTTTATGATTCGTTCAGTTTATTGTTGTTGAGTATTCGTTTTGAACTATTGAATAGTTTGTTGGCGTTTATATTCTATATGGGTGTGTAAACCTATTTACAAACTTATATGTATATCTATACTTCCTTGCGGGTGTGAATGGTGGTTACTTAGCAGTCTTTTGCTAATGGTTCTTTGTGTGTTTTCCAGGTTTGCCCTAAAGTCTATGCGTGAGCGCGATAGAGATACACCCGTACGAGGAGGCTTAGATAGTGGTTATGTTTTTAGATTTATGCTTTGGCCTGTGTGCCTTTGAGATATTATTATACTCTTGATTAGTGATTTGGGTACTTTTGATGATTGTGGATTATGTCTTGAGGATTTATTTCGGTTTATATATATGACAGCTTAGTTCGTTCTTATGATTAGCTTGTGCATCTAGGCTATGTTTTACCTAGATGTGGCATGACGCCCTTAAGTTTTAAATTCGCTTCCGCTATTGTTGGGGTGTCACACCGAGTCTGCAGTTTTCTAGGCTGTTTCAGGTAGAAGGGAATGAGTATATCACCGCTCACGAGCTGAGTAGGATTCCAGCCGCCGAGAGCAGGGAGCTGATTGAGCGCTATCACATTCCACACAAGAGGCTGCGAGGATTGGTCGCGCCTCAACAGGCTGAGCAGGCAGGTGGTGATGAGGAGGATGACGAGTCTGAGGAGGAAGCTGAGGAAGAGGAGCCCGTGGGCGAGGCTGACCGAGAGTACCGGAGGAAGGAGCAGCACGATCCCTTAGCTCCTACGCCACCAGTTGGCCCCGTACTCCGACAACTGCAGGAGATGCACCGTATGGTTGAGGCGAGGTTCGATTCGCTAGACTTGAGGGTGGATCGCGGCTTCCAGCGTTTGGGCTTCATCGAGGCCAAGCTAGGCATTGAGGTGCCACCGGAGTATCTGCAGCCCTATCAGCACCCTTACCCTTACCCTTATCCACACCACGGTCCAGGCAGTTTTTCTCAGGGAGGCCACCCAGGTTAGTTGATAGTTTTCTCGTTAGTGTTAGCTCCGTAATAGAAACCCTGTAGTCTAGGTGAGTTGTTAGTTTAAGTTCTTGCATGCTAGTTTTGGGTTGGGTAAGTTATGAGTTTAGTTGCATGTTAGTATGTTCTGGAGTTTAGGACTAGCTGAGCAATCGTTCTTTTAATCTTCTGTTGAATCTTCGTTCCTTTGAATCGTTCTGTTTCTAGTTCCCGTGAGCTTTGAGCTTCGGGGACGAAGCTCCTTTTAAGGGGGGTAGAGTGTAACACCCCGTAAATTCGTTTAAGCCTTTCGATCGATAATTAATTCCTTGGGCAATTTAATTATTTTAATTGGGCTAGTTCTTTCGATTTAATACATAGATATATATATATATATATATATATATATATATATATATATATATATATATATATATTTATTTATTGAGCCTAATTTAATTATTCTAATCAAGAGCCCAATTCTTGAATTTATTCTTGTAAGGGATTTTCCTACATAGCCCAATTTCTTAATATATATTAGTATAATGTCTTTAAGACATCTTATGGGCTTCTTTATTCTCACTCACTCATATATTTAATTGTAAGGGATGAATTCATTAGCCCAACTTATTAATCTTGTATATAATTAATTCTTGTAACTAATATAATATATGATTTGAGCCTAGTATATATATTGAAGATTAAAAATCCCTAAAGGTTTTCGCTCCCTCTCCTCCCTACTTTTCATTTCTCACGCCATTTCCATCTTCAATATTTGTTGGATCTCCTTCCCAGGGGGTCACCCATCCCGTGACTGCCGGAAGTCAAGCACGCTTAACCACAGAGTTCTTTGGCTAACTGGTTGCCATATCCTTCCCTAAAACCAATTGGTGATAGGTAGGTGGACAAATACCATTTAACCACATCCCTCCATGGTAAGCCACAGCGCCCACAGAGTTCTTTGGCTAACTGGTTGCCATATCCTTCCTAAAACCAATTGGTGATAGGTAGGTGGACAAATACCATTTAACCACATCCCTCCATGGTAAGCCACAGCGCCACGTCTCGAATCGAGTAGGGGCTGAACTCGGCCAACCTTGCCGACGCCCAACAATCCCCCTCCCAGCACCTGCATCAACCTTTGATCACCAAGCCCAGCTATGCAGCATGCCTGACTCGGTCCTTAGCCTACGCGCCCAACAATCCCCACTTGAGACTTGGACTTGGCACGACCTACGCCCACATCCCACCTGGGATTGGACTCGGCTTTCGCCTCGCCATCGATTCGAACCCGTGACCTCGGCTCTGATACCAATTGTTGGATCTCAGCGCTGCACTATGCTTACTTCCCAGGGGGTCACCCATCCCGTGACTGCCGGAAGTCAAGCACGCTTAACCACAGAGTTCTTTGGCTAACTGGTTGCCATATCCTTCCTAAAACCAATTGGTGATAGGTAGGTGGACAAATACCATTTAACCACATCCCTCCATGGTAAGCCACAGCGCCACGTCTCGAATCGAGCAGGGGCTGAACTCGGCCAACCTTGCCGACGCCCAACAGTATTATCCAAAATTGATATTCATTTCTCCTACAAGTTTTCAAGTCAAGATTGCTCCTTTAAGCTTGTTTAGGATTGGGTAAGTGCATCTAGCTAAGAATCTACCTCGTATTTTATGGTTTTGTTAGTCTTTTTGTATATTCTTATGTATGCTCTTTTGGGGTTCTTTGGGTAAAAGATGATCAAGAAGGTGGTGGGGCTTTGTGAGCTTGCTTGAGGCTTTGCTAGATTGGAGAAAGCTCTTTGAGGTAACCACTATGTCCATCAAAATCTATTTCTACACTCCTATTCTATATGATATTCTTGGTGTTGGAAATCCTAAAATTTCTTGGTGTTTAGCCCTATTTTTGGATATATTTGTTGGATTTCATCTTGATCTTTTGCCTAGTGTTGTTATGATCATTGATGGTTTGGATTTCCATATTTTTGGCCTCTAATTTGATGAAATGTTGGTGTATATTGGTCTGATTATTGCATTCTGGAAAGGGAATTTTTCGTGTCTGTGCATTGAACTGTTTCTGGGATCGGGTTTGGCCTTGCGGAGGTCCAAGGCGGCATAATGTAATCCGCCGAGGAGATCCGCAAGGTGGCAGCGGTAGGCTTGGGCGGAGGAGGTTGGCCCGTTGAGGGGGACCATCTCCTCCTTGCGGAGGAGGTCGGCGGAGGAGTGAGCTCCGTTGGGTTGTTCCGCAAGGCTCCTGGGATTTTGTTTCCAGTGAGCTGTTCTGTGTTGTTGTGGTCTGTTGTTTCCCTTTTGTTTCTGATTATTGTTGGATTGTTTTGTTGGGTATTTTACCGTGTCTTTGGAGTATTTATTCATGTCGTTTGTTGGGTATTTTATACCATATCTTGGAGCATTGATTCTTGTCTTTGGTTCCTCTTTTTCTACTCTTGGTCTATTAATTCCTTGAATTCATTACCTGGGATTGGTTTGTGTTCATAGTTGAGATGAACACTTTGTTTGGTTGTTTTGGGTTGAGGTTGGAGTATGAGTATGTGATGGTGGATTTGTTGGTATCTTTTGGAGGTTGTTGGATGGTTTGACTGTGCTACTATTGACTATTGACTTCTGACTTTGGACTTCGGTCCCTGTGATTGGGTTGATTACCCCTGTAACCCCTCGTCATTTCCGGATCAAATTTAAAGTTCGAGGAATATATTCTTAAGTTAAAACATACCTGAGATGAGTGACCGAAGCATCAAAAGAATTTTTATAAGGAAATATAGTTGTTATTAAGCTGCGATCTACGTACCGGTCACGAACCGTAATAATTTTAGAAGTTAGTGTTCGAACCCGTTTGACCTCAGAAATGGATTTTTAGACACCCTACTATTATTCTGGAATTTCCTAAATTATTAGATTAGCCCATAGCAGTCAAAAATTATTTGTGATCGTACATCGCGAGATTTCGCGGGATACCGAACCTAGCCCAATTTGGAGTTTTAGACTGGAATTAATTTTTGGGTTCGAAGATTATGAGAATTAAATTAGTTTCACCGAGGATTCATCTGATTTAATCCCAACAGTCTAGATTAAGATATTTTAATCCAAGAATAGGTGATGTCCCATCCCTTAGAGCTTTGACTAGTCAACCATTTGACTAATAGAATAAAAAGGCCATTTTCTTCACCCATTTCTTGTTGTGGCCGAAAAATAAGAGAGAGGAAAGGGGAGAAATCATCTTCATCTTCAACCTCAAGTCCAAGACTCCATAGCCAAGTTTTCTTCATAACTCCATCAAAGCTTTGGTAAACCTCTAATTTTATTTGGTAAATAGCTTTATTTCCTTCCTAGAATGAGAATCTAAGTCTTGATTTCTTGAATCTTGTTGTTATGATGATGATTTGGGAACTAGGGTTTCAAGAGAAATTGGGGAAAAAATCTATCAAGAGCACTTTTAAGGCCATTTTAGCTACTTTGGAGGTAAGGAGTTCCCTTAAGTTGGACTAGATTGCTCAAATTTGAATAATTGATAATTGATTGTGACTTTGTGGATTTTAGTAAAAATGTTTGGTATGTGTTGCTTGTATATAGTGTATATAAGGTGTATATCTCATGATTATGGCTATAAATTGTTATGTTAGTGAAAGTTGATTACTAGTATGTCAATAAATATATGAAGGCATGTTATGGAACATATATGTGTGTATATATGTGGCGTGTGGGTATATATGTATAGGTAAGTGGATTATGGAACATTATGGAGAATATATATATATGTATATATATATATGTATCGTGTAAGTAGGTATATATATATATGTATAGGTATATTATAGTATATACATGTATATATGGTGTAGTATGTATATATATATATTATAAGTATGTGATGGTATGAGTATGTATATATGTATGTATCGTGTAGTAGGTATATATATATATATATATATATATAAGTGTGTGATGGTATGAGTGTGTATATATATGTATGTATCGTGTGGTATGTATATTTATATATATATAAGTATGTTATGGTAGAAATATGTATATATGGATATATTGTGTGTAGTGTGTATATATATTTAACATATGTGGTGAGCAAATGTGTTTATATATATATATGTAGCATGTGGGTTATGTATATATATATATACTATATTTAGTATGTACGGGTGCTCGGGTTATATTTATATAGTAGGTATGTACATTGAATTATATTCATATAATATATGAATATATGTATAGCATGTTCTATATGAGATATATATAGTAAGAAAGTATGTAATGTGTATATGCCAAGACTTGTTAATTGTGATGAGTAAGTGGGATGTTTCTTATGTACTTAATTATCACTATGGGTGATAATTAAAGTGCTATCTAATTGACTAAAGATGGAGAATGTTTCCAAAAAGAGGTAAAACCTTAGTTTCTGAGCAAGAGGAGGAGGACCTTGATTAACCCACGGGTGTGTGCTCTGCACGAAGTGCCCTTGCCCAGCGGTTGCATGTTGAAGATTATGCCGTATGACATCCAATTCATACTTATGCGACGTCTAGTCGCTGGGTACTATATAACTCGTCGGATGCGGTATTCCCACGGGGGTGTGCACACTTAAGGTATAGTTACCCCGATGATTGCGGGCAGGTTTCGTTTTGACGGACCCGGTTAGGCCAACTGGGAATCATTTTAACGTACCTGGTGCCAAGGATCAGCGTTAGATCGAGGATGACCACTACCCGATCAATGATCCAAGTGGTCAAAGAGGGAGACAATTAGAGTGCTCCGAAGGCCTCACACTTTCGAAGACGAAACTAAGTGGATTTTTGTAAAGAAGTCATGGCTACTCTGTAGCTGATAAGATAAGGAATGATGAATAATTGGACGCAGTGATGTGCCAGAATACTCTCAATCTATGAGATGGAAATTGATGGAAAGATCCTTGAAGAAACGGTTGAAACTAGTTTGAATAACTACAGGTTTGACGGGAAGAAAATGTTTTTCTTTTTGTTTTAAGGGAGGTTTGATTTGACTAAACCTTACGATTTCTTCTAGATATTTATATGTTTCATTATATGGTCATACTTTAATCAAACTATATATGTTTTGAAAACCTTTATTTAAGTTTGGGTGATCCACGGATCTTCTTACTTAGCCGTCGTGCTAACTACACTTCAATGTGTCACTTTCAGATGGAATCCAGCGTTAGTTCCTGCAGTCCGACGAACTCCCCCAGTTCGTCGGAAGATGAGAGTCGTAGCTTGGACTACGATGCTTTTGTGCAGCAGTTGATGGCGAGGACCCTTATGCGCCTGGCTTTGCTCCTACAGCTCCTAACGGCTCACCGGTTGTAGATAGTGATCCTCCCTATCCCTGATGGTCCTGATGTGCAGGCCTCTTTTGGCTTTTACTCTATTGAGGTGCTGGTAGGGAGCGACCCCTTAGAGTTCATAGTCTATTACCCTTACCCTTGGGACCCCAGTCCTCCTGAGTATTACGAGGAGTGGTCTATGGTTATTGTTACTTCCCGTTCCTTGACCATATCACTTGGTATGAAGGGAGTGGCATCTTGTCTGGGGTGAGTTTACGGGCCCGACGTACTCTCAGATCGAGTAGGCAGGTTGCATGGCAGGTCTGTAGGGGTTTAACTTTTGTGTAGATATTTTTTGTAGCCAGGGGATGACTGATCTTGACTAGTAGGACATGTATGACTCTAACATTATGTTGACCATTGGGCCAACTTTTTGGACAGTTGTTTTGTAAATGTTAACATTATATATATATATGCCTATAGATTATGATATGGGTTGTGTGTTGTTGTTGTGTGTTTTTCTTATAGCCTGTGCACTTAGAGTGAAAGTTTTATCAAAGAGGCGATAGACTTCATTCTAAGTGTGGCGGTAGCACCCGGTTTCCCGCTAAGAGGGTAAGCTTCCGCAGCGTTATATTACGCATTTTGTAATAGTTGTCAGAATAGGAAATCGGGGTGTTACAAAGTGGTATCAGAGCATAAGTTGAGTGAGAGTCTAGGTAATATCATAACCTAGGTTACGTCAGAGCCTTAATTTGAGTCAGCTTAAGTTGTTACGACTGCCCTAAGTTACTATTTCCGTTAAGGTTAAGTATGAGCTTCTGGAGCAGAGCAGGGAACCAGGCAGCATAAAAAGGGAGTACCTCATCTATACTTTGCAGAATCTCTTGATTCTGGTTGATTGAATTATTTGATATGTAATTGTGATTGCTTGCATGTATTAATCGTTGCTTGTGATTATTGCAAGTAGAATTGATAGTAAGTTGCATGACTAACTGCTATGCTAAGTGAAGCATCTGGTAGTATTAGGGGGAAGTTTCCCTTTTAAACTTGAGTAGTTATTAGACTAACCGCTTAGTTAGTTAACTCCTTAAGAATTCTTACCCTTTTGGCACTAACTTGTGATTGTCGTCTAGTAAAATGCCTCCTAGACGAAACGTACCTGCTGGGGAAAGCAGCGATGTCTCGGCGATGGACCGAATGGCTATGGCCATAGAGCAGATGGCTGGGTTCATGATGGCTCAGCAAGCTCACAATCAAGCCCCAGTGCAACCAAGGGTCGATGTTACTAAAGCTATAGCGGCTAGGCAACCACCGTTCTATGCAGGGGAGGAAGACCCGGTGATCCTTGAAGAATGGATCAGAACCTTTGACAAACTGCTGAACGCGGTGAATTGCCCCGAGGAGCAGCGGGTATCTTCTGCAGTGTACTACCTGACTAAAGCTGCGGATGATTGGTGGTCAATGGTGGGACCAGAGCTTCTGCAAGGCCCAGGGTTTGGCTGGGAAGAGTTCAAAACGGAGCTAAGAGGTCAATTCTATACCGAACGAATCAAAGGCATCAAGTGCGAAGAATTCTTGCGATTGAAACAACAAGGAACCACGGTGCAAGATTACTACAGTAGATATGTGGAGTTGATGAGGTTTGCACAAGATATCGTACCCGACGAGGCGAGCAAGGCGAGACGATTTGTAAGAGGGTTAGATTGGGGAGTGAGGAGTGTAATCGCACCATTCATGTGCCCTACTCTCAGGGAAGCTTACAACCGAGCGTCGGATCATTACCAAGTGTATTTGGATCAGCAAGAAGTCTATGGTCGGAAGAAGAGAAAAACTAATGATAAGTCAGGAACACCTAAGTGGGAGAGTCAGAAGCCTACCCAATCAGGATCTTATTCAAGGCAGATAGGAAGGAGGGAAGGAGCAAGTCAAGGAAAACAATTTAATTGTCGAAGGTGTGGGCGGAATCATCCTGGGCAAAATTGCCAAGGAATGAGAATCAGGTGCTACAAATGCGGCCTCTTAGGACACAAAGCCAACGAGTGCCAATCCAGGGTGGATAATTCCCGAACGAATTCACAGAATAACAGCCCAGGGAAAGGATTCAATGGGAGGAACAACCAAAAACCCACTGAGACTGGAAGCAAGGGATCTAACGCTCCACAAGTCAACAGGGGCAGACCGTCAAATAACTCTGCAGGTCCAGTAACAAAGGAAAGGCGCCGGTGGAAGAAAGCAGCACCAGGAACCAAGGCCGAATCTACGTCGTCAACCGCACGCAAGCTCAAGCTGGCGACGTTGTGACTGGTATATTTCCGATAAACTCAGTACCTGGTTTGGTATTGTTTGATACTGGAGCTACTAATTCTTTTATATCCTCGATATTTGCTGATAAATTGAAACTAGAGCCTACTGCTAGATTAGATTTGAATGTGAAAACTGCTTCAGGACTAGTAGTAGCATGTAAGGATGGGTATGAGAATATTTCGATAGAGATAACCGGAGTTAACTTCCCCGGGAATCTCATTCGATTTGAACTAGAAGGTCTGGATGTGATATTGGGAATGGACTGGTTGGAGAAATACAGAGCCCGAATAGAGTGTGACGAGAGGAAGGTAGTTTTACGAGGGCCGAAGGGGAAAAGAATATCCTACCGAGGGATCGAGAAACCGCCTGAGCCCAAGTTAATGACCATGCAGGAGTTGAGGAAATACGCTAAAAAGGGATATGATGTGTGTCTCTGCTTAGTACACAACGTTGAGGAAGAAGAACCTGAGGTCAATCAAATCCCTGTTGTGTGCGAGTTTCCCGATGTGTTTCCCGATGAGCTTACGGAGATGCCGCCCGAGAGAGAGGTGGAATTCAATATCGATCTTATGCCAGGAACCTCGCCCATCTCAAAAGCACCTTACAGAATGGCACCAAAAGAGATGGAGGAGTTGAAGGCCCAACTGGCAGAGCTGATGGAAAAAGGATTCATTCGGCCGAGCATATCACCTTGGGGCGCACCAGTATTATTTGTGAAGAAGAAAGACGGGAGTCTAAGACTGTGCATCGATTATAGAGAGTTGAATCGGGTCACAGTAAAGAACAAGTACCCGTTGCCCAGAATCGATGACCTGTTTGACCAATTAAGAGGGGCTGGTGTGTTTTCCAAGATCGATTTGCGATCAGGATATCATCAGGTGAGAGTGGCGAATCAGGACATATCCAAAACGGCATTCCGAACAAGATATGGCCATTATGAATTCACAGTCATGCCGTTTGGAGTAACAAATGCGCCGGCAACCTTCATGGATCTGATGAATAGAATTTTCCTTCCATATCTGGACAAATTTGTCGTTGCCTTCATAGACGACATCTTGGTCTACTCAAAGACACTGAAGGAACACGAAGAACATTTAAGAACGGTGTTACAGGTACTGAGGGAGGAGAAACTTTTTGCAAAGTTGTCCAAGTGTGAGTTTTGGAAGAATGAGGTAGCATTTCTTGGGCATGTAATCACCAAGGAAGGAGTCGCAGTGGACCCAACAAAAATTAGAGCTGTAATTGAATGGGAAGCACCCAAGTCGATCACGGAAGTCCGTAGTTTCTTGGGTTTAGCAGGCTATTATCGAAGATTTGTGCAAGACTTCTCAAAAATAGCCAAGCCATTAACAAATCTACTCAAGAAAACAACCAAGTATAACTGGAGTGATGAATGCGAGCATGCATTCCAGGAACTTAAGAAGAGGTTAACAACTGCTCCAGTGTTAACCTTACCTACTGGAACCGAGGGTTACGAACTATGCACGGATGCATCTCACAAGGGATTGGGATGTGTTTTGATGCAGAATGGAAGAGTGATAGCTTATGCATCTCGTCAATTGAAAACACACGAGGCTAACTACCCGACCCATGATTTGGAATTAGCAGCTGTGGTGTTCGCTCTTAAGATTTGGCGACACTATCTCTATGGGGTTACTTGCAAAGTTTTCACAGATCATAAGAGTCTAAAGTATATCTTTACCCAAAGAGATCTAAATTTGAGACAGAGAAGATGGCTAGAGTTGATTAAGGATTATGATCTGGAGATCCAGTATCATGAGGGTAAGGCAAACAAAGTAGCAGATGCATTTGTAACACCCCGAAAAATTCCTACTACTCTTTGAATATTATAAGGGGTTATTTTCCTATTAAATAAGTATTTAAATAATTATAAGTATAATTATTTCCTATGGGCTTGGATTATATACTCTTGTATCTATATATATATATATATTTTATAACCCATGATATTATTATGGGCTATGGACCCAAGAGCTATTTTAATATTAGATTATAAGAAAATGGTTTAATACTACCTAAGCCCATGAATTATAATTCTTAATATATGCTTGTGGTATCTACAAATTATCCTTGAGCCCAAAGATAATTGAGTCTTGATTCAACTATTATTTTTAGCCTTAGCCCAATCTATTTTAGGAAAACCTACCCTAAATAGCCTATCTATTTGAGGAATAAGGATGATGGACGGAGCAGTCAGCAGCCAAAACCTCCCCATCACCCTCACGTGTCTCTCTCTCGTTTCTCCCTTCTCATTTATCTCTTTCGACCATCCAGCAACAATAACAGTGATCAAGGCAGCATCGGCAGGTCCTTTTTCCCCTTGGTCGTCGATGCGGTTCCACCGGCGGCAGCTCGGGATGGATGGTCGATACACCGGCGGCACGAGCAGATTCCTTCCTCCTCGATTCGGCGAACCTGGAGTAAGAACAACCAAGGTGGTGGCGGTTGGTGTGCGTAGCCGGCGAAAGACAGAGTGAGGTGAGCAGCGGCGACGTAGAGCCCGGCAACGACCGTCGAAGCAGAAGAGCGGGCGGTGCTTCTCCACCTCCGGCGTCGTCCTCTGCGTAGCGAACAATATGGCGAGCCTGTGATGGCGTTCTTCTCCCCGTTGCGACTCGAAGAAGCAGAGCAGGCGGGGCTGGCCGGCGGTCCTTCCTCTTCCGCCTCCCTCCACCGCTAGGCAACGACGGAACACGAAGACGGCACTCCCGACTCCGCGCGGCATCTCCGTTCCAGCAAGCGAAGCCCTCCGATCTTCCTTCTCTCGGTCGACGGCAGTGGCATGAGTCCTCGGCGATGCAGCAGTAGCTTTGGGCGGCGGTTGGTGGAAGCAACTCCTCAGCTCAAAGGAGCGTCGACGCCAATCCCTTCCTCCAACCGACGGCATGCGACGAACAGAGCTTTAAGGGTGGCCGGGAATCCTTCTGAGGAATATTAACGCGTTAGTTGCGAGACAGAACACAAGAGGCTGTCTAGCCTGGTGGGGTGGCGCGTTGGTTTAAGCTAGAGGGCAGCAGTTCGAATCCCTGTTGGCGCTGGCATAGCATATTAGCTCTTTAAGGTAATATCAAGCTTTATTCACTAAGCTTATAAGTTTTAGTATTAAGATGTATTATCTTAGCCTAAGTTTAGATTAGTATCTTTAGTCATGACCTTGTTTAGTATTGGTTAGTAATTGGATTAAGTACAAGTTCATATGGTCATATTATATTAGCCTTGAGCATGGGTTATAAGTTATAAGGGACCGCTTAGGATTATTAGTATCCTTG
>CP025652.1:15692791-15751618 GCA_003576665.1 Ipomoea trifida | reverse complement strand
TAAAATAGGGGATTTCTAAAATTACAAATTGGCTCATCAAAACTATTACAATTTTATTCCTAACACGGTTTGTTTCGAGGATTTCCATGAAACGACTACATCAGCTAACGTAAACACACAGCCACTCGTGGACTTAGAGTCCTTTATATCCGATATCCAGTTAGCATTGCTATACCCTTCAAGTACAGTAGGATATCTCGTATAGTGCAGTCCCCAGTCATGAGTAAACCTTAAGTATCTCATAACTCTCACTATTGCCTTCCAGTGCACATCACTATGTTACTCGTATATCTACTAAGTTTACTAAATACAAAGGCAATATCCGGACTGGTACAGCTCATTAGATACATCAAGCTTCCAATCATCCTAGTGATAGATGCTAAAGACACCCATATTTAAGGGTCTATAAGGGGTTGTTTTATGCCGAAATGCTAATCTTTGTGTTTAAGTTATGGTCATAATTGCTCTAATGTGCTAATATTTTGCAAAACTCTACCATGGATATGAAGCAGCACGAAATTTTTAAAGAAGGTGATTTGGAGGGAAGGCTATTTAAGCTAGGATTATATATTTTGGTAGGGAGTTCCAAAAGTTAGACATCATTTGTTAGATTTTCAGCACTTTGAACGTAGATTCTCTCTTGTAATTTTCTATCTCTAGACACTCATTTCTACTTTAAAGATCTCTTTGGAAGACAATTGTATTGTGGATTTTACTTTCAATTTCATAGGTAATCTACTTTCTCGCTCGTAATTTCTATTTCAATTGCTTTTCAATTTGGTGAATCTTGGTTAAATGTTGATTTCAATTTGTAGAATGAGTGACTAGGTATTCATTTAGGAATTGAGTTGTGATTTTAGTCATGATGCTAGTGTGAACTTCAATTCTAAGTTAGGTTATTATCTTTGATGAATTGTATGCTTCTTTTGATAATGGTCACCTCTAAGATTGTTAAAGGCATTGATTCTAGGCAAGAGATTGCTAGAACCAATGTAGCTCTAAAACATTGATGTTTTCTTGCTTTAGAATCCGAACGGACTAGGTAGGAAAAGAGTTGAAGGCAACGTGTTTGTGAAAATGTCTCTTTGGTCTTTGGTAACCTAGAAAGTGTTCCAAACCAAGAGGATGCCTAGTAGACCGGTAGGTGAAAGGTAATAGCATAGCCTCTCAAGAATATCATCCTTGCAATGTAATCAACCAAAGGCATAAGAGCACTAGAATCATCATGGCTAGATAACAACTCATTCCTAAGCTTTTCTTTATTGGATTTTGAATACTTGCTCTTGATTTTTTATACTACAACATGCAACCATTGTACTTGCTTCTTGTGTCCTTGTATATGATGAGTATGTTTCTTTATTCCTTGATTTGAGCACAACTTAACGCTTCCAAATTTGCCTTCCTTGTGAGACGATATAAACCCGAGGATCACATCCTACTTTCATCTTTGACCAAACGAGTTTGTCAAATGGCGCCGTTGCTAGGGAAGACATATGGTAGTCGTTAATTTGTCTTTGAATTGATGAATAGTTTCATACATTTGATACTTGGGTCACTTTATACTTTTTGTTTTTATCTTGTTGTTGCTAACCTCCCTTCGAACTACTTTTAGTTGGTGAGGAAACTTGTCTTCTTTTAGGTTGGATGCAAACGAGGGCCAAGGGAAACGAAGGCCTAATCCCTTTCAATTTCGAAATCAACAAAGCTACAAGGAGGAGAACCAAATACATTCCCACTCATCAATCGAGTGAAGACATGACATCCACTAGTGCAAGCAATCGGGGAGGATCCCACGTGAGAGGGATTCGTCCACATACTCCATCCCACATTAATACCCATCCACTGGGCATAGCTACATAGAGACTCAAGGAGCACCTTAAGTTCCCCTTGAGCCACGACATGAGGAGGATCCACACATTGACATTAAGGCCATCCGGACCTTATCCGGGAAAAGGAATTCTTCGATGCACCCAATGAACAAATGGGGAGGACAATTGCGGAGTACATGACTCCGGATTTTTCTATGCATAATTCCATCTATGTGCCACCCTTGGAGAACTTGAATTTCCACATCCATCCATCGGTGCTAAATCTTGTTTAAAACAATTCATTTAGTGGATTACCTTTGAGGACCCTCATGTGCACATCACCCGATCTGTGAGAGCTTGTGGTATGTTCCGGCAAGAGGGCGTGTCAGATGAGATTGTTAGATTGAAGTTGTTTCCCTTCTCTGTCATTGGAGAGGCATCAAGATGGTTAGATAGTCAAGATGACAACTATTTCCGCTCTTGGGGTCAATTGCACATGGAGTCTATGAATGAGTTCTTCCCTTTAACAAAAACAATAAAAGTTCGTAAACAAGTATAAGAATTCAAGCAAATCCCCTTGAGAGCTTAGGTGAAGCATGGAGGAGGTTCAAGAGTTTAAGCGACAATATCCACCTGACCTTCTCCACCCTTGGGACGTGATTAGCTCATTTTATGGAGGCCTCACGGACGAGGGGAAAATGCTCCTTGACTCCTCATCCTGTGGTGCTTTTGTTTCATCATCACTGGCCGATGTGGAAGAGCTTATCGAGAGGATTTCTTCAAATACCTCTTTTTGGTACAACAAGCGAGATAGTAGGGCCGGGATGTATGAGGTTAAAGAAAATGTTGCTAATGACGCCAATGTTGATGCTATGAATCATGAGATTAAAAGACTTCAATCTATTATATTGTGGAGAAGCTCGAAGCAAAATCTAAACCATGTATGGTCCTTGCTCTCTATTGCAATATTTGTGATGGACCCCATGATACAATGATTTGCACACCTCCTTCTGCTTATGAGCAAGTGGAGGCGGTGGGCTTTCCTAGGGAGAATTGAATGCTTACAATTATGGTGGTGGAGGAAACAATTAGAAACAAGGTGAAGGTTGGACTCATGGGGGGGGTACCAAGTGAGGCCCCAAGCTAATCAAGGTGGCAAACCCACCTACAGATTGACTAGTGATAGGGGCCGAATTGCCTATGACACACAAAACCAAAGACGAGAACAAGTGTCTCACTATCGGCCATCATTTGCTTCCCATATGGACTACCCCGGCCAAAGGAATGACGTGAGGGAATTGGATGAAAGGCTTTCTAAGGCTATTCTTGATCTAAAAAACGATATAGTCTTGCTTAAAAAAGAAATAACCCAAGATATACGTCAAGAGATGGCGGCAATACACCAAGAGTCCAAGTCCACCATGAAAAACATTGAGACTCATGTAGCTCAAATGTTCTAGATGATGTCGGAACGACATTGGGGCGTGTTGCCAAGCACTACGGAAAATAATCCTAAGGAGAGTAATTTTTTAAGATTATATCTTTTGAAGACTAAGCCACATGACTGAGTATAAGTTTTGACATCATCAAAAAGGGGGAAAGCAGTAAAGATTTTTTCAAGGAAAGAATAAATGTTTTGAGGTGAGCCAAAATGTACTTTTGTTGAAAAATTAGAATCCTCAAAATTTCATTTTATGTATTAGTGTCTAGGAGTGGTTTAGAAATCAAGTTACTCTATTTTTTGAAGTAAAAAGAAGCAAAGATTTTCAAGGAAAGAATAATAAATGTTTTGAGGTGATAAATTAGGAAGCAGCAGAAGTCGGAGACGAGATTGCATGCTGAAGATTTATGAAGAAGCATCGGAGATTTGAAGTAGTTGAGCTTGCATGAAGATTTCTTGAAGATCTTATTAGTGGAAGAAAAGGAGTATATTATTGAAGATCAAATAAAGTATCAATAATCCATATTAGAGTAGTGGTTGGAAGCTTAATAATATTATTACTCCAAAGTTTAACGTTTGAATCCCATCTACTTTATTTAATGAGATACATTTTGTGGATGACAAATGGTGTGAAAAGAGATGGGATGAAGTTCCAAAGGAGCATGGATGATTTCAAGTCTAAATTGAGGAGTTAGGAATATATTGTAATTATTTTGATGAACAAAAAATGTAATTTTAGATCCTCAATTTTATTTTGAGTCTACTATATTATTTCCTTAATAAGTCCAAGCCTAGTCAATGGTGTGAGTCTTACCAGAGTATATATTTATTTTATACTTGTAAATTGTTCGTTTCCACTTCACAATTTAAGAAGAAATTGAAGATTGGTCAAAGCTTCGTGAACAACCTTGAACGTGACAACATTGGTTCGAAGTTCATGAATTAATTCTCTTGGTAGAATTAATTTGAGGTGAAGATGTTGCAATTAAATCAAAAGTCAAAATCAAGGAGTTAACAAGAAATGGGTTCTCTCACAAATGAAATTCTAGAAGAGGCTAACTCAAGCATAAATTGACTAATATTTATTTGAGAAAGAGGATGACCTCTTGGAAGCAAGTAGCGTGGCTAACCTTAAGTGATTTAAGGTGAGGATGACCTATCAAGATAAAGTCAAAGAGGCTAACTCCAAAGAGAGGATGACCATCCACAATTAATTCAAGGAAGAGGCTAACTCCTAAGAGAGGCTGGTCGTGTGCAAAGAATTGAAGAAGAGGCTAACTTTGCGTTATGAAAGGAAGAGGCTGACCTACATCTCCATTCTAAGAAGAGGTCAGCGTATCATTTATTTTCAAAAAGGAGGCCAACTAATTTATTTCTAAGAGAGGCTACGCATGGCATGGCCAAGGAAGGAAAATGGGGATGATCTATTTTCATGAATATTCTAAAGGTGGTCAACTGTCAACTTTATATCACATGAAGATAATTCTATAAGGTGGAAATATTTATTTTCAAAAATGGCAAGAGGAAAGGTGGCTACAAGTTTCAAGACAAAATTCATGTCAGTGATTAAAGAAAACGTTGGAAGATCATCAGATGCAAATATTCAAATTCATCTAACAAAGCCATCAAAGTTGACAATTATCATCTGAAGAGTTAATTCCATTTTTTGTCCTAGACTTATTGTGGCTAGGAAAATTTTAATCCTCCATAAAACATTTTGCCACATTTTAGCCACTCTTATTGTGATAGTGTCATTTTTTATCCTCCGTCTAAATTTTCGTTAGTTGACTGTCTAAATAAAGGGCATTTATGTCATTCAATGTGTTCTTCTCAGGGTAATGCAGCCACCGCCGATGATGTGGACGTTGGCGTCGCCCATCGACGAAGATGATCCAGAGGGGCTCTGTTTGGATCATGGTGTGCCGAAGCATCCCCTCGGCTTCGGCTCCACGATGTCCTGGTCGGAGGAGTCAAAGACTATGTAGGTCTTGCCGCCTTTCCATCCCATTGCTATTTGCCTAAACCTAATATAATGCCGCAGTCCACCAGCCGCTGGCGATTGCTCGCCCAGTCCTCTGCGTACCAAAAGCGATTCATTAACCGTAATTTGCAGACCAAATGTTTCACAAACATATGCAGGCAAAACGTTTGGAAACAAAATACACTAGAATTTTCACAAACATATGCAGACCAAATGTTTGCAAACAAAATACCCAATCTTTGTAAAATTTTGACATCTTGAAACTAATCCATTTACTCTCTTGTAATTTACAGACCAAATGTTTGTGAAAATTCTAGAGTAAAAAAGCATATTAAAATCAAGGTAAAAACTTTTTTTTCTATTGTTCTGGAAAATAGAATGAGAACCGGATCAGAAAATGCCAATAACTCTAAAATTCAGATTGGAAATCTACTATAGTGGACAAAACCCATGCCGATCTATAAGTAAGCTGTGTTTACAATGTCTGCACAAATTCTTCCATTTTACCTCTGAACTTCCTGAACCACAGGGGTAGGTGTTGATGGCGAGAGTGAGGTTTGATGGGGAGAGTGAGGTTGAAGGCGGCGGCACTGATAAACGGAGGAGACAATCAGAAGGTTGTTGAAAATCCATATGTTTTGCTCCCAGAAGGTTGTTGAAACTCCATATGTATTGCTCAATTGTTCATGAATAATTGATTTATGATATGGGAGAATGTCGAATTGCTTAAATAATCTATACTTAAATAAAAAATAAAAACCAATCTTTAATGGACTAATTGGTGGGGAGATTTTGGAGCTGCAAGAGAATGCCGAAGGGAAGAGCAATAAGGAAGAATATAACACGAAATGACGGGAATACCCCTCGTTTAGACGGTCAACAGACGGGAATTTAGACGGAGGACCAAAAGTGGCACTGTCACAATAAGAGTGGCCAAAATGTGGCAAAAGTTTTTATAGAGGACTAAAATTGTCCAAGCCAGAATAAGTCTAGGACAAAAAATGGAATTAACTCATAATTAAAGCCCTAAAGATGTACAACGGGCAAATAGCTAATTTAGCTATAGATACCCAAGAAGACTTGAAGACAAGTACAGAGATACAAAAATAGCACTACCACTAAAACACGGTGAACACTAAGAGCAGACGGGGAACAACATAAAAAATATCTGATTGAGCAAGTGCTAGTATTGAGCTAAACACGAGAGAAAATCAAGTCTTAGAAAGAAATATTCTTATTTCTTGAGAAAAATTATAGGAGTGTAGCTTTGTGCGAAACACTTGAGGGAAACTAAGTGTAGCTTTGTGCAAGACACTTGGTTGGTGTAGGAGTATAGCTTTGTGTGAGATACTCGGGTTGAGCGTAGCTTTGTGCGAGACGCTCGGGATTGAGCGTAGCTTTGCGCGAGACACTCAGAGTCATAGAAGTGCTAGAAGGGCACTTAGTCACTATTGTATCTGGGTGATTGAAGATAGTGAAATCCCTCATTGGAGTGAAAGGAGAAGAGTGGATTAGGAGGATCCACCACCTCTGAACCACTATAAATCTCTCTATCCATTTATTTACTTGCTTATATTTTACTTGTGCATACTTATCTGTTTCATCACATTCATTAATTACTTTGTCATACTGATCATTTTGACATCTAGGATTTCGTGTCAATTACAGGTGCATGCAAGGTATAATTTATACTTGACTCATCCTCATCCTATTTGTTCAAGCTTTACGTGACATTACTATTCATTACTTAGAATAATTCATCTAGGTTTGATAGTTCCCACGTATGCATGTAAACCAAAATTTACATACCTATTATTTGAGCTATTTCAAGAGGTTCTAACGTATTGCATCAGAAAGAACTCTTCATTTTTACGTGATTTGATTATAGCACTTTACTGTATCTATTTTTCGCTGCGAACTCTAATTTGGTTATTTGCTTTATGCTTGTTATCTAGAGTTGAAATTATCATGGTGTTATAAGGTTTTAAATTGTTGAAAAGTCTATTCACACCCCCTCTAGACTTTTCCCACCCTAACGGGACCAACAAGTGGTATCAAAGCACGTTGTCTATTTCAGTCAATCATTGACTGCTAGACAGATCTTAGGTTCACAATGAAGAGAGATTTAGCTCAAAACTTATTATTCTCGCTTGATAAATTTGATGCTGGAAAATTCGTATGCATGTTCATTTGTCCGCGTTACATGATGAAATGTGGGAAGTAATTACTAATGGTCCAATAAAAATCTTGAAAGTAAACCCCGCAACTGAGCAAACTAGTACTACACCATAATCCATTCCTAAGCCCAAAGATGAATGGGGCCCTAAAGATAGAACACGAAACAACTTGGATAATATTGCCACATATATTTTGTTCAAAGCTATCGATGACGCAACCTTCCCAAAGGTTCAAAAATGCAAAACGACGAAAGAAGTTTGGGAGGTCTTTATCAAAATAGGTGAAGGAGACGAACAAGAGAAGGATAATAAACTTACCATAGCATTAAAGAAATTTAAGGATTTCAAAATGCTAGGTGGTGAGAATATTTACGAAATGGAAGCAAGATTTGTCAAAGTCATGAGAAAGATTAATGATCTTGGAAAGACCATTAATAAAAAAGAAATCTCAATCAAGATACTACATGGACTACCGTCAAATTGGGATATGAAGGTCACGACCATGCGAGATCATAGGGATCTAAAAATGCTATCAACCGATAAGCTTTTTAGTTATTTAAAAGCCTATGAGTTTGAGATGAAATCCAGGATGGAAGAAGAGCGTGAAGAAAGAAATGCCGCCTTAGTTGTTGAACAACCATCTACGTCAAGGTCAGTAGAAAATGGAGAATTATTATTTGACGAAAACTTTGCTTTGTTTGTTAGGAAATTTAAGAAATTTATGAGGAAGAAAAATACAAGCTCAACGAGAAGATCAAGACGAGACAACCCGGAAGGAAGTTAGAATTTATTCTGCATGAGTAGCTCAAGTGGGTCATCCTATTAGGACAAGTGCTTAATGGTACACGAATTGGAAGAAGATGAGATAACATCTAAATCCTTTAATTCTGTGAGTTCTACATTTTCGAAAGAGTCAATCTCTCATTTAATGAGAGAATGTCAAACCTTTATGGAAACTCACTCTCAACTCAAAGAGCGCAATAATTTTTTGATTCTTGAAAAAGATGAATTAAATGAAAAATTGCAAAATGCTCTATTTGAGGTGAAAGAATTGAAGGCCAAAATTATTTGTCTTCAAGAATAGTGTAAAGGAAGGGAAGTGAGAACACAACCTAAGGGAAGTTATAGCCACATTTACGCATTCGTCCAAAATAATGGATAAAATGGAAAATATGCAAAAATCCTCAGGAGATAAATCCGGACTTGGCTACGATCCATCGTGTTCTCAAGCCTCTGGAAAATTGACTAATTCTACTACTACTTTAAATAATAAAGTTCTAGTCGTAAAATTAGTTAAGAGTTAAGATAGCACAATGAGACAAGGAATTGGTTATCAAACAAATGCGAAAATTAATACTGTTAGGCCGAAGCTTCAATATCATATTATTTCGCCTAAGCAATCAATTAATAGGCAAAAGTTTGTCTCTCATAAGAGATATACCAATGAGTCTCGTGCACGAAACCCACTTAGAAAAAACAGAAGATTTCCTAAGTATGGTGAAGGAAGGTCTTACCCTTCTGAACAAGATTAGTATGGAGAAATTAAGACTAAATCAAGGTTTAATTCCTTTCATAGACTTAAACAATAGTCTTCCCAAGTGTCAAAGAATAGAGTAAATTTTCAAAACCTGACACCAAAAACCTTTTCAAAAATTAGCTGTGATTATAAGATCAATAATGGTTACAAATCACCTATTCTTGGTTCAGTAAGAACAAGGTGGATTTGGGTACCAAAGATGACTAACACTCAAGGACCCAAGCAAAACTGGTACCTAATAATGTTTAAATTGACTACATGAAGTTTGATACTTCGATAATGGATGTTCTCGACACATGACTGGAAATAAATCTAATAGTCTTATGAATTTTAAATCTATCGAAGGACCAAAAGTTGTATTAGGAGGAAACAACCGATATTGTTCAACAAAAGGAACCATAGTGATAGTACAAAACGGATTTAAAATAGAAGATGTATCCTATGTGGAAGGTCTAAAATTCAACTTGTTTAGCACAAGTCAATTTTTTGACAAAGGATACCTAGTAGAATTCTTCAAAGATAAATGTCAAGTGAAGAATGAATCAACCGATGAAGTCGTACTCGAAGGAACAAGGAAGAAAAATATGTATGTTGTGGTTTGGACCACAACTAAAGATTTTGTGTGCTTAATGACAAACAATTCACTACTACACAAACGGCTTTTAACGTCGGCTAAGTAGACCCTTTAACGTCGGCTAAAAGCCGACGTTGATCTGGCCGACGTTGTAAGTGTACACATACAACGTCGGGTAAAAGTTAGCCGACGTTGTAAGTGTACACATACAACGTCGGATACGAGTTAGCCGACGTTGTAGGTACACTTACAACGTCGGCTAATTACAAATAGCCGACGTTGTAGGTAATTTGGAGGCTACTAAAATACCCTACAACGTCGGCTAATTAAACATAGCCGACGTTGTAGGTAATTTGAAAGCTACTAAAATACCCTACAACGTCGGCTAATTACAAACAGCCGACGTTCTAGGTACCCTACAACGTCGGCTAATTACAAATAGCCGACGTTGTAGGTAATTTGGAGGCTACTAAAATACCCTACAACGTCGGCTAATTAAAATAGCCGACGTCGTAGGTACCCTACGACGTCGGCTATTTACAAATAGCCGACGTTGTAGGTAATATTAAACCAAAAAAATTACCCTACAACGTCGGCTAATAAGACTAGCCGACGTTGTAGGGTAATTTTTTTTTGTTTTTAAATATTAATTTTATTTTTCTATTTACACCCAAAACCTGCTCAAATATATATAGCAATCACAATCACATTCAAAACCTGGACAATTTATATTTATAATATCAAAATTAATAAAAGCAATAAATCTCACAATTGATAATAATTAATAACATAAGTTCATAAAAAATTATCTATATTAATTAATACAAGTCATAATATTATCCCAAACTTTGTACCGAATCAACAAAAGCAATACATCACATTACTATTTCACATACTAGCTAATGCAATGTATTAATCCATTCATCAACGAAGTACTTGGCCCATGTGTCTCTAATTTCATCAATCTCTTGTTGATTGTAGCTCAATGAACCAACTCTCTCCACTATCTGTAATAATTTTGAAAAGTAATAAATAATAATTAGTAAGCTAATTTAATCTAGTATTTTAAAAATTTGAATGAGAAATGTATTTTCTTAGTAAGCTAATTTAATCTAGTATGTATATATTTGCATTATTAAATAGATCATTATCATTAATATAATGCTATATATGATTCCCTTTTTCCTGTGTACTTTATCTGCACAGGATCCGTCAATCTAATGCAATCCTTTTCAAAAAGATTACAGATTTCACCTGAAACAGCAGCCTTCTTGACTTCTTGGAAGTAAAACTTCAAAAGTGGAACTATCGTTGGAGCAACCTGTTCCATGTTTCAGAGATTCTTATTAAACTGAAAAAAAAAATACAAATCAGAAATTGACAGATTGATGGATTAATATTGACCTGATCAATCCATGGGTTAAAGCCTTCCTTCAACTCATCAGCATAACAACATAGCATATTATAGTTGTAGCTTTTTCCTCAAGAACAATTGTTTTTATCCCTATTCTATTATCCCCAAGAGTGGTTGCATTGTCTGTATGTTGTAGCATTTAACAATCTTAGTACAATCGCAAGAACTTCCACTACGTTATATAAAAGTTTATTAAAGACTAAGAACAAGAACATTGACAAACGTTCAGATTCAAATGGATGTATATAAGATAAGAGTTCAATAACATCAACAAAAAAAAAAAAAAAAAAAAAAAAAAAAAAAAAAAAAAAAAAAACCC
This sequence comes from Ipomoea trifida, assembly GCA_003576665.1. Taxonomy (NCBI): domain Eukaryota; kingdom Viridiplantae; phylum Streptophyta; class Magnoliopsida; order Solanales; family Convolvulaceae; genus Ipomoea; species Ipomoea trifida. The sequence goes on along the minus strand of CP025652.1, from coordinate 15,740,367 downwards.
AACAGTGTACTATTTCAGACAATAGTCCAATCATTCTCCCCTGGATATCAAAAGGCCTGCTTTACATAGTCAAATTCAATAAATGCTTTATTCTACAAAAATTATGATATGGAATCTTTAAAGAGTCATGAATGATAACAGAGTGTCATGACCCGCAACCTTACGGCGTCGTTTTGGGAGTGATCCGCTGCAAAAGGTTCGCTGAGAAAGGATGGGAAACAAATATTATTGAAAGGTTTGTCCAAGAAGATAGTATTACAGCAGGATCTACTTTCCCCACAATCAATGAATTCCGGAGTAGGTGAAAGTGAGGATATGGTGAGCAATCCTAATCTTCATAATTTGCTCGATGATGAGGTTAGGAAGGAGAAATTACCAGTGCAAGTTCTAGAGGTACCGAGGGATGAAAATGTTAAGAGCCATGATTGGGACTTAAACCATTGTGATAAACATATTGGGGTGGAAGTTGTTGGTGATAAAATAAAAGATTCACATGTCTTTAATATGTCTTACGAGCTGTCTATGAAACAAAATGAATCGATTACACTGATTGAGTGTTATTCCATTGGATTTGGAGCTCTGAATTCCCTAGGAAATAATAGTGAAACTAAAGGAGTGGATATGAGGTTTATTCTTCATCTAGGGGAAATTACACCAGAACTTCCCTTGAATGCTCATACTAATCATATTGTGCTGCTGGAATTTATAGAACAATATGGTAGAATTCACGGGAGACAAGCAGAAATGGTGAGGAAAGCTAAAAGCATAGTTGTTTTTGAACTTGAAAAAGGAGAGCAAGCAATTTTTCTTTATGAAAGGATTATCTTTGATCCAGGGGGAATGAAACCAGAATTCTCATTGAATGCTCCAATGAATCATAGTGTGCAAAGTGATATTGAAGTATGAGAGTATGCTGGCTTTAGTAATGGACACTGCACCGGTTTAATTACTGGAAAAAGCTCACTGCCATTCAAAAGATCAGGGAAGTGTTTTGTGATTCAGAATTCTCCATCTCTCTCTTCTCACAATTTCTCTCAACTCTCTGCATTTCTTCCCTAATCTCTACCAATTTCTTCTCTCTTCTTTCTGAAAACTGCTCTCTTCTCTACCTCTCTTGCTAGTTCTTCCTTTTTCATTACTGCAATTTATTAGGGTTGTGACACAGAGATTAACAGGCAAGGAAAGAAAATAAAAGAAAATTTTCAGAAAAGAACAAGCACAATTTCATTCATGAGGACTCACAAGCGATATAATTGTTCAAATAGCACGGATGGTGAGATATCTTCTCAGGCATCCAGAATACCTTCCCTATGTACAGGCAGAAAAGGGTCGTACCTGGGAACGTGAACGCCGTCGGAGATGTAGCACCTCTGCTCACCGCCAACGCTGTTTGTAGCCGCTAGAGGTCGCCACCGGTCTGCTCACGCCGCTAAGCTGGTCGACGTTGCCGCTGCTCAAGCCCTTCGTCGCCACCGCCGCTTTCCTGGTCGAAACTGCTCTCTCCGATGGTGGTCGATGCTGCTCCTTCGTCGTCGCCAGTGCATAAGCCTTCGTCCTCGTCGCAGCTCAAGTCTTCATTGTCGAGCCTCACGTTTGCCTATTGCTAGGGTTTGTGAATAATAACCAAAATTGAATTGGTGAGGGATGAAATTGACATTATTACCTTTGGCTTGAAATTACGTTTGCCTGTTTCCCCCGTCGCCGGCGCTACGACGACGGCTAAGTTTTAGCCGTCGTCGTTTCCCCTTCGTCGCCTGCCCTACGACGACGGCTAATACTTAGCCGTCGTCGTTTCACCCCGTCGCCGGCGCTACGACGTCGGCTACCTTGCTGCCGACGTCGTAGTGTGCTCCGAATGGGGATACGACGACGGCTAATGCCGTAGCCGTCGTCGTATCCCCCCGTCGCCGGCGCTACGACGTCGGCTATCTTGTTGCCGACGTCGTAGTGCGCTCCCATTGGAGATACGACGACGGCTAATGCCGGAGCCGTCGTTGTATCCCCCGTCACCGGTGATACGACGTCGGCTACGACATTAGCCGTCGTCGTATCTCGTCGTAGCATTAAAATGGAACTTTTAACATCGGCTGTTTTATAATATCCGACGTTAAAGGTTTCAAAGCGAATATAACGTCGGCTAAGTATTTAGCCGACATTAAATAGCCGACGTTGTATGTGATTTCTGTAGTAGTGATTCAAGCATCACAAGTTGGGAATGACACAAGAAGTTGAATTATTTAAACTTCAAGACTATCAACAAGCTTGCAACAAAAAATCTAGTAAAAGGACTACCCAACATCACGTACAAGAAAGATAAAATTTGTGACACATGTCAAAGAGGAAAGTAAATCAAGTCATCATTCAAATCCAAGACTCATAAATCAAGTTTAAGACCTCTTAGTCTAATACACATAGATCTTTTTGGTCCAGTAGACCTAGTAACTATGAGTGGTAAGAAATACACTCCTGTAGTTGTTGATGACTTTTCCAGGTACACATGGACATTATTTCTCAACAAAAAGAATGAAGTGGAGAGAAAGCTGCCAGAATTACTCAAGCAACTTCAAAATGAAAAAGAAGTCAAAATAGTCAAAATCTATACCGACAGAGGTACAGAGTTCATAAATGGCGTGATCCAAGCATATTAGATTTCCCAAGGAATTGTGCATCAATTATCAGCTGCAAGAACGCCGCAACAAAACGATGTTGTCGAAAGAAGAAATAGAACGCTTAAAGAAGCCATACGAGTCATGATTTCGGTCGCCGACCTACCGAAACATTTTTGGGCAAAATCTATCAACACTACTTGCTATACTCAAAATAGGAGCATGATTCACAAGCTACACGACAAAACTCCATATGAATTATGGAAAGGGAGAAAACCTAACCTTAGTTATTTTCATTCATTTGGTTGCAAATGTTTTGTTCTTATCAATGGAAAAACACATCTATGCTTGAAGAACCCTAGAATTTTGAAATTGGAGATTTTGCATATATATTGGTTTGATGATAAGTATAACATTGTTTGAAATTGAGGAATGAAATTGCACTGAAACTGTTTCTATGGTTGTTCATGAGAGAAATTGCATATTGTCACACACTCTTGATTGAATTGCACTCACATGCTTCAACCCCATTGTTGAATTGGGGAAGAAGATGAAGTTGACTTTTTGATTGTTGACCATGAAATTGAAATTTTGAAATCTTGATTCTTGTTGAATGATTGGTCATTTGTTGAATGATGATGAATTTTGTGAGTGAGGAATGACGAAAATTGAGAGAAAATAATGCCAAAATTTTGAAAAATAAAAGTGAAAAGAAGAAGAGGAATTTCGAAAAAGGTGAGGAAAAAATAAGAGTGTGGTGTGTTGTTATGCTAACCTTGTAATCATGGAAAGATTTCTTTGTTGAGACATTGTAGGAATCATGGGGAGAACAAAGGAATTAGCCAAGAAGAGGAAGTTTGATCGCGCTAGCTCTAGCCGTGATCCGGAGGAGGCAATACTTGGAACAAGAGCGCTCAAGTTGAATGCCATTCAATTAGCAAAGGTGGAAAAGTTGAGGACCTTATAAGTGCTAGGGGGCAAGTACCTTGACCCCCAACGTTGGACTCCTTTTGTTGTAGGAGAGAGGTGGAGAATTTGATCTTGCACTCACAATGGAGCACTATCTTCGGATGGAGAGGGGACATTTACGCCCTAGTCATATTTGAGTTCTTAGCCACTTTGCAACTCAAAAAGGAGAAAAACCACAACAAGCCATCCATCTCATTCACCATATTCAATCGGAAGTTCGACATTTCGGTGAATGACTTGGGGTGGTACTTGGGGATCTACACAAGAGATGAGATGGGGATCCATAGATTCCATGACTACCGGACAAATTTTTACTCGGACCGGGAGGCGACCGAGTATTGAAAGAAGATCACTTGTAGCTTGGCCAATTACAATCTGAGGAACATGAATGCGGCCGCTATCAAAGGCAATGCACTCAAGGCGATGAGGCATGCTCTCGCGATAACCTTCAAAGAAAAGGAAATAAAGAGAAAAGATGATGAAGGAGGGGAAACGAAAAGAAGAGAAAAAGAGAATTTGAGAATTTATAGAATAAAAAAAAAAAGAAAAAAAAAACGCATACCATTAGCCAGTGGCAGACTCGTATTCCCACCACCGTGTGGAAGAAACGCATACTCACTAGGCAATGGAAGACTTATACCCACCACCGAGTGGAAGAAACGCATACTCACTAGGCAATGGAAGACTTATACCCACCACCAAGTGGAAGACATATAACTATTAGCAGTGGCAGACTCGTATTCCCACCACCGTGTGGAAGAAACACATACTCACTAGGCAATGGAAGACTTATACCCACCACCGAGTGGAAGACATATACCCATTAGCCAGTGGCAGACTCTTATTTCCACCACCGTGTAGAAGAAACGTATACTCACTAGGAAATAGAAGACTTATACCCACCACCGAGTGGAAGACATATACCTAGTAGCCAATGGCAGACTCGTATTTCCACCATCGTGTGGAAGAAATGCATACTCACTAGGCAATGAAAGACTTATACCCACCATCGAGTGGAAGACATATACCTAGTAGTCAGTGGCAGACTCGTATTCCCACCACCGTGTGGAAGAAACGCATACTCACTAGTGAATGGAAGACTTATACCTACCGCCGAGTAGAAGACATATACCCATTAGCCAGTGGCAGACTCGTATTCCCACTACTGTGTAGAAAAAATGCATACTCACTAGGCAATGGAAGACTCATACCCACCACCGTGTGGAAGACACATACCCTTTAGCCAGTGGCAGACTCGTATACCCACCACCATGTGGAAGAAATGCATACTCAGTAGGCAATAGAAGACATATATCGCCACCATGTGGAAAACCTATACCCATGAGCCAGTGGTAGACTCGTATACCCACCACCGTGTAGAAGAAACGCATACTCACTAGGCAAGGGAAGACATATATCCGCCACCGCATGGAAAACGCATATTCACTAGGCAGTGGAAGACACATACACTTAGCCATGGGAGACAGCCACGTGAGTCAGCCAAGAGAAACAGCCACGGGAGTCAGCCAAGAGAGACAACCAGGAGAGACAGCCAAGGGAGACAGCCAAGGGAGACAACCAGGGGAGACAGCCAAGGGAGACAGCCAGGGGAGATAACTAGGGGAGACAACCACGGGATTCAGCCAAGGGAGACAGCCACGGGAGACAACCAAGGGAGACAGCCACGGGAGACAGCCACGGGAGTCAGCTACATTGACCGAAGCAGAAAAGCACAATTATACTTTCCCGAGACTTTGTATTCACAAAATCCCAAGAAAGTGGAGGACTGGATGATGGATAATACACTAGGCCTGGGCTACATGGACCGGCCCAAGAGAGCAATTGGATCAAGAAAGCCCAAGCAGGACCCTCAACACAAAGCTACAGAAGAGTTCGATAAGGATTGGACTTAGCACTTGTAATATTAGCAAGATTAGGGCTTATTAGTTATAATGTAACCTGCACTTGTAATATTAGCAAGATTAGGGCTTATTAGTTATAATGTAACCTGGACTCCCAATAAGAGGCGGTCCAGGATTCTTATTCCTTGTAGGGCTCTAGGCCCAAAATATGTATAAATAGACCCTCCATACACGAAGAGAAGGGGAGCAATTATGAGCAATGCAATACATATATTCTCTCGCTATATTTTCCTACATATTTCCTATATTTTCGCTATTCAACAGGTAGTATTGGCCTGCCTTTGACTACCCAAAAATCATAAAACCAACAGTTTGTGTACTTAAAGTGCGTCGGCCTAAAGCTTTAGGTGCGCATGGTTTGTGTTTTTAAGGTGCTTCGCTTTTGTGCTTAATGTGCTTGGTTTGTGTACTTAAGGTGCGCCATTGTAATGCTTAAGGTGCGTAACCGCACGGGAGCCCTTCCCCGCACTTGCACCCTTCTCTATATATGTGTGTGTGTGTAAAGACTAATGTATGTTTAGGGTGATACTTTGAATGTCCTTTTTAATTGCTAATAAGAAACATAACAAATGAGACATTATATTTGTTCATCGTAATTGAATTATTTGTTAATTATATTTAGTCTAAATATAATTGAAAAGATAATTCTAGCTTTATTTGTTAGATGTTATATATCTTTGGACAAATAAACTATTTACAAATATTGTCAAAAAAAATATTTACAAACAAAATCAATTCAAACATATTAAAATATTTACACATGTAAAAGATGTAATAATAAAACATCATATAAGAGACAATAAACTAATAAGTTGTACTATAGGTACGATAAACCAATAAACTAATAAATTGATACGATACGTTACAAAATGTCATATGTTCTTTTTTTTAAGGAAAATATGCACTTAACTAAGCAAATGAAGAATACAATTAGGAGGGCTATTAACCCAGAAGTTACGAACAGAGTGAGAGCTAGAGTCCCTAGCTATTCCCTAAACCAATTGGTTCATTGATTGAGGGATAAAACGAACATATAGGATCCTGAAAACAATTAAGTAACTTATATCATTGATCTAATATAATTACAGTGTAGGAAAAGTCTCGTTTGTGCTTAGGAATAGCTTCGACCACATTCAGACAGTCTGACTCCAAATAGATTTTGTTGAAGTTCATATTCTTGAGCCAAGAAAGAGCTTCCCAACAAGCCATGGCCTCTGCGTGATAGGGATCCATATTACCATACATAGGTCCATTGGTAACTGCCAAAAAATTGCTATTGCCATCAAGGATTATAGCTCTAAAACCTACCGATTTAGTCTCGCGGAATAATGTAGCATCAACTTGGCAAAGCACATATCCCTCGGTCAAGGGGGCATTACCAGCTATGGGATGGGTTACCTTCTTGTTGGATAGAGAGATCCAATCTCTAAAGTTACGCTCTGTCTCCCGCCAAATCATGAAGGCATTGATATGTTTCCCCTCCCAAACTAGTGAGTTACGTGCTGTCCATATCCGGTATATGAGAAATATGGCTTTGTTAATTAATTCTTTAGATCTTGTAGACAGCGTATTCTCCATCCAAATACTGAAATCCATCTCTAGTTTAAACTAATCCACTAAGCCAGCAAGCTGTCAAGACTGTGCGACGCTATTGCAGCCTATTAAAGCATGGTAAGGAGTGTTCGTTTCCACTGGACACGCCATGCAGCGAGCTTCGACTTCTACTCCCTGACATCTAACGTTCTTTGAGGACGGGAGGATGTTTCTGATAGCATGCCAACAAACACTAGTACAAAAAAGAACATATGATACTGGCATTTAGCTACCATTCTTGTAAAAACGGTAGTGTATTCTTTAAAAAAATTCGCGTTGACAATTTCTTAAATAATTGATCAACAATCCACCATTTTTGTAAAATGAAACAGTTGCGCTTTTAAAAAAAAATGCGTTATACTTTTCGCCACAGTTTCTAGATAAAACGATGGCGGAAAGTAAATTAAAAAAAAATTAAAAAAAGATTAATATTCAGCCATCATTTTTTGGAGAAACGGTGGCGGAAAAGTTTAAATAAAAAAATATATATATTAGTGGATTGTAAATAATTTTTAACAGCACTCCCGCGAAAGACCTTGTGCTTAGATGGCAGAGTAGTGGTTCTCCCGTATGGGAGGTCATGAGTCCAAGCCTCTGTGGAGGCCTGACTACTACAATGGAATAGTGTTAGTTGTATTCAAAATATTCTTGGATTTTATTTTTATTTTCTTTAATATTTATTGAAATACAGTGCCAGAGCTACAAGGTGAGCTCGAAGAAATACACTAGCTAGCTAATTTGAATATCGTTATTCTAAAAAATAATTATTTAGATTTAGATACACTTGTTTTCTTTAGATCATGCGACTGTTCTTACACATCTATATATTGTCTAATTGACTGTTTGTGTCAGTGTTTCTTTAACACACATACCCTACTTCTTGTGGCATGAATAATGAATATTAAGGTATTCATTATTGCTCTAAATTTGTATAGTTGAATTTGAAGTAAGAGAAGCTAATAAGCAGCTAAAAAGTGTAGTGGGGTGTTAATTGAGATTTAGATTAGCAAATGGAATGGTGAATGTCTGTTAGGTGGGTACTTCTTGTCACATTCACTTTCCTATATGATTTGTGTAGTAAGGAGCTGACATTCTTTATTTTGAACCTCTAAATTTTGTACTGTAAAAAAATGGAAGAAAAGAGAAGATTCAGATCATCAATTGCATGTATGGCTGCTACATGAGCCTTCATGGGTTCCGTTTTAGATACTTAATTTCTTCTAACTGCTATTTTTACTTTGAGAAGGCATTGCCTTTCAACTTGAATCATTATTCTTTATCAATGTTATTGCTTTTTCAGGTGTTGTTGTGTCAGGTCTGGCAAAAGAATCGAGTATAAGTAATTATTTCTCAGACGCCTTTAAGGTGTGCATACTATTTCAGTATTAAAATTCTTGGCTATTTTAAACTTTAGTTTTACCTTGATTGTTTATTACAGTTGATTAAGTTTTGTGTGGCAGCTCAGTATTTTCATTTGTTGCAGATAGTATTGAAACAAATCAAGCAAGATAATTCAAAAAGTTAAAATCCTAAGCCTCATAGTGATGCTTTGCTGAAGCAAGTTTGTAATGTGCTTTCATGTTTCCTAAGAGTGTTATTGTTGCATTTTTCTTTAGTCTGTAAAGGTACATTTCCATATACTTCCTTGGATTATGCAAAGTATGGTCTTAAAGTTGCATTATGTTACCATGAAGTTAAACATATGCATATATTCTCCTTAATTTTGTGAACTATGGTAGTTTGATAGTATTAGGTAGTGTTGAGGATAATATTGTGTTAGATATAGTGTGTTGAATATGTTGATAAAGATGTATTGTGTAGAACTGTTGATATGGATTTTAAGTTGTAATAGGCATAGGAATTAAAAAAAAAGGTTTTAATCAAAATAAATATAATATTCATATATATATATATATATATATATATATATATATATATATATATATATAATCATCCGCTACCGTTCCTAGCTAGGAACGATAGCGGATGATTATATAAATATTTTTAAAATAGATCATCTGCTATTGTTCCTACATAGGAACGGTAGCGGATGATCTATAAAATAAATAAAAATAATAAAAATAAAAAAAATCTAATCCGCTACCCGTTCTAGTGAAAAACGATAGCGGATTACTAGATTTTTTGACGGAAAGTCAACGATATTCAAAGACTTTGCCATCTGCCACTGTTGTACAATAGTGGCGAAAAACCATTTACAACAGTAGTGGATGTGCAGATTTCTACTAGTGAAAAAATTCTCATCTTAGGTGGCAGGTCTAGGTTCCAAAGTTGCTTCCATTGTGTGAATCCCTTGGCTGTTTGTTCAGACTGAGCCTTGCCACACAATTGTCTGTATGTACTCTTAATTGTGTAGACACTGACGGAAACGTGAAGGGTGATAAATGCAAGAGAAGAAGAGCTAACTGAATCTGTTCATTGATTGTATCAGTTGTTACAGAAGCATGAGCGGGAAAGGGATTTATATGCAAAAGAGGAAGAACGGTTACAACCGAAAGGATAAAAGAGAAAGGACTATTCTGCCCTTTTAATATCTTCCAACACCCCCCCCCCCCGTAAGTTGGCGCGTGCAAGTCTTGGACGCCCAACTTAGATGAAAAAACCTTGAAAGGAGAAACAGGTAAAGGCTTTGTAAGACCATCTGCAATCTGGTTAGATGATGAGACTGACATGAGCTTGATTAATCCTTGTGTCACCTTTTCCCGAACGAGATGACAATCGATCTCGATATGCTTCGTTCGTTCGTGGAAAACTTGATTTTCAGCCATGGCTACTGCTGACTTATTGTCGCAGAAAACAGTGGCTGGCTTGGGCAGAGACAATTGCAAATCTGCTAACAGATACATAATCCATTGAACTTCACAGACCGTAGATGCAAGGGCTCGGTACTCTGCTTCCGACGAGGATCTGGATACCGTTGCCTGTTTCTTGGACTTCCAAGAGATGAGAGCGGATCCAAGAAAAATGCAATAACCCGTAATGGAGCGCCGAGATTCTACGCACGCTGCCCAATCAGAGTCCGAGAAGACACTCAGCTGCAAGCTGTTGCCTTTGGGATAAAACAGCCCTTGCCCAGGCGTGCCTTTGATGTATCGAAGCACCCTATGAGCAGCAGTGAGGTGTTTGTCAGTGGGAGCATCGACGAATTGGCTTAGTTGTTGGATAGCATAGGATATGTCCGGTCTTGTTGCTGTGAGGTACAGCAGCCGACCTATGAGCCTTCTATAAGTAGTAATGTCTGCAAGAGAATTACCATCACTATGGGCAAGATGGTAACCTGGAACCATTGGAGTGTTTACTGGTTTACACTCAAGGAAGCCAGCTTCAGACAATATATCGACTGCATATTTCCTCTGGCAGATATTCAAGCCTGAATCATTCATCTGTGCTTCGATTCCAAAGAAGTATCCAAGGGTTCCAAGGTCTTTAATTTTGAACGTATTGTCCAAAAAAACTTTAAGATCTTTGATCAAACACATGTCGGGGCTCATGACCAATATGTCATCGACATAAACAAGAACACCAATGAAATTATTTTCCCGACCTTTAGTAAACAATGACGGATCAGCTTTCGATTGGACGAAACCCATGCTGGACAGCGCACTGCTCAATTTTGCATTCCATTGGCGGCTCGCCTGCTTTAGACCATAAAGGGAACGACGCAGCCTACACACTTAGTTTGGCTTCTCAGTTTGGAATCCGGGAGGCAACAACATATAAACTTCCTCCGTTAGATCGCCATGTAAGAAGGCGTTGTTGATATCCAACTGGTGGATGTGCCAACCTCTTGCAGCTGCAGTTGCTAAGAATGTTTGAATTGTGGTAATTCTGGCTACCGGGGAGAAGGTCTCAACGTAATCAATTCCCAATTGTTGAGTATAGCCTTTTGCGACGAGCCGCGCCTTATACCTTTCAACAGAGCCATCGGCTTTCAACTTGACTTTGTACACCCATTTACAACCGATTGGTGTTTTTCCGGCGGGAAGAGTGGTTAGATCCCAGGTTTTTGTCTCCTGCAGAGCTCGAATTTCCTTATCCATGGCTTCCTTCCAATGCTTTTCTTTTGCTGCCTGAGAGTAAGTTTTTAGCTCGTTAATTGATGTTACAGCCATGGAAAAAACTTTGTGTGCTGGAGACAAGGAATCAAAGGAAATGACATTAGATAAGTGATGTGGAGATGATCCTCTGCTGATCACTACATCACAAAGATAATCCTGAAATCTGCTAGGAGCCCGTCTTGGTCTCTCCGACCTTCTTGGTTGTGTTATATGAATATTGTCACCATCTGCTGTTTGTGAGGAATCATTTTGAACTATCCCCTGTATGGATTCATTGTGGGAATCGGGCATTTCACCAGAATGATTCTGCCGGGATGATGAACCATTAATGTCTGCTGAGATCATAACTTCTCTGGATGCAGAATTATTGTGAGTGTTTTCCTCATTCTCATCACTAACTTCAGGAGGAATGTTCACTTTGGTGCTCACTGGTTCATAGTGTAGACGGTTGTCAATGGGAATAATGGGAAGTGAGGGACCACCTGATGCAGTGTTAAGAGTACCTGTGGAGGATTCTGCAAAAGGGAAGTAAGATTCATAGAATTTTACATCCCTAGATATAGAGATGGCTTTCTCATTGATGTCATAGACTAGATATCCTTTGGTATGAGCAGGAATACCAACAAAAATGCATTTCTTACTGTGTTTTTCCATTTTGTGCCTGTGACTTGACAAATTAGCAACATAGCACAAACACCCGAAAACCCTGAGGTTTGTTAAATCCGGTTGTCGTCCATATAGTCTATAGTATGGAGTTGAGAGTTCAATAACCGGTGATGGTAATATGTTTATAAGATATACAGCATGCAGTACACACTGGCTCCACAACTCAAGAGGTAAGGATGCTTGAAACCGAATGGACCTTGCTACATTGAGTATGTGTTGGTGTTTCCTCTCAACAACTGCATTTTGTTGCGGTGTGTAGGCACAAGAACGCTGGTGAGTGATCCCTTTCTCAGTAAAGAAATCATACATGTTGAATTCTGCTCCATTATCTGTTCGAATGGTTTTTATCAGCACTCCAAACTGAGTAAGAACCATTGCATGGAACCCTTTCAGAACCTGTCTAGCATCACTTTTGTTTTTCAATAAATGCACCCAAGTGAATCGGGAGTGGTCATCAACTAACGTCAAAAAATACCGTTCCCCTTGTAAAGAATAGACAGAGAAGGGACCCCAAATATCTGCATGGATCAGATCAAAAATAGCTTTGGAGGTAGTAATACTTAAAGGAAAAGGAGTCCTCTTATGTTTGGCAAAATTGCAAGCATCACAAGTAAAACTTTTATTATTAGGAATTTTGAAATTGTTCAACAGATGCAATTTGTTAAGAGGAAAATGACCAAGTCTTTGGTGCCAAAGTTCACAGCTATTACATTGAGCTAATATGCCATTACGGCCTACACTTTGTTCCTTTGGTGACTCCTTCATCAGATATAAGCCATTGATTTCCTTAGCTGAACCAACTGTCATCCCAAGATTGTCCTGAATCAAGCACTGTCCAGATTCAAAGATCAGTTTATAATGATTGTCTTGCAAAAGTTTGCTCACAGAAATCAAATTAAACTTGAAGGATGGGATGTGAAGAACATCTTTCAACCAAATCTGCTCATTCAATTTAACTCTGCCCATATGCTTAACAGAAATGGAGTTTCCAGTAGGTAGGCTAACTTCAGCATTATGAACAATATGAAAATCACTAAGGAAATTACTTGAGCATGTAATGTGATCTGTAGCCCCCGAATCAAGAATCCAAGTGGAAGAAGATATAAAAACAGAATTTATATAAGACTTGCCTTCATCTGTATGATCTTCCTTAGTGAACTTTGGGATTAGAGACACAGCTGCTGTGGTTTTTGATCTATCAATTGACGATTGTCCAATCTGATTCTGAAGTTGGGATAACATTCGCTCCATTCGATCCAATCGTTCCATTCGATCCAGAACCGAACCAGAACCTTCTGAGCTAGATAGAGAGGTGTTGACTGCATCTGTCTGTTTCCCTTTCGATTTATAACCGGATATCCATCCCGGTGGATATCCATGTTTCTTGAAACATTTATCCACCGTGTGTCCGTTCATGTCGCAGAATGTGCATTTTGCATTCCTGTTCGCGTTTCCAGTCCTCCTCCCATTGTAGGAGTTGACAGCCGCTATAACATCACCACCAATTTCTTGAGTCTGATGAACTGCGTTGGCCTAGTTAATCTCAAGATTATTCAAACTTAGATTGGTGAACACATTCTGCCTTTCAACCTTTTCTGCCATAACAAAAATCTTATAGACCTCAGGTAAGGGATCGAGAACTAAAACATTCGATTTTAGAGTGCTATATTCATCGTTGAGACCCTGCAAGAATCGTATAACACGATCTGTCTCTCGTTCTTCTAAGATCTGAGTAATGACTTCGCAATCGCACTTTGGATTGCATCTACAGATTGGAATCGGCCTCAAGGAATTCATTTCTTCCCAAAGAGTTCTACACTTTGTGTACTTCTATCGCACAGAGCATCATGCATATTCATGTAGCTAGAGATGTGTGGGATGATTTGAAGCGTAGATTCTCTCAATGCGATGCACAGAAAATCTCTATTTTACAGAATGATATAAACAACTTGAAACAAGGAAACATGTCAGTGAATGATTACTACACAAAGTTTCAAGTTGTTTATATCATTCTGTAAAATAGAGATTTTCTGTGCATCGCATTGAGAGAATCTACGCTTCAAATCATCCCACACATCTCTAGCTACATGAATATGCATGATGCTCTGTGCGATAGAAGGAATGACGGACCTATAGATCCAAGAACATACCATTAGGTTACATCGCTTCCAAGCGGCAAATTGGACGGCATGCTCTGCGTTCGGTCCGTTGATAGAGCCATCAACGATACACCATTTGTTCTTCACTTCGAGTGCGATTTTCATCGCATTGCACCAGGATCCATAATTCGAACTGCCTTGCAGTGGAGAACTGACGAGTATGATGTTTGGACCATCACTTGCATTGAAGAAGAACAGATTGTCCAGTTCCTCCATATTATAACCTCTCTGTTGCTGTAGGTTCGTGCTCCTCTGCGGAACGTTTGTGGACGAGCTTCTCGCTGGAGAGCGATTGACTGGAGTAGTCGCAACTCTCTCTGGATTCTGATCGCCGGAGAGAGCGGCGGCGTAAGAGCCACGCCGTGGAGGCTCTGATACCATGATGGAAACGTGAAGGGTGATAAACGCAAGAGAAGAAGAGCTAACTGAATCTGTTCATTGATTGTATCAGTTGTTACAGAAGCATGAGCGGGAAAGGGATTTATATGCAAAAGAGGAAGAACGGTTACAACCGAAAGGATAAAAGAGGAAGGACTATTCTGCCCTTTTAATATCTTCCAACAGACACCCCTAAGGTCATCCCGCCAATACCAAATGTCTGAGTGGCTTAGTGAGGGCAAGAACTTACGAAGCATATTTCTGTCACTGCCATTCAAAAGTTGGTTCACCCTCTGTGTATTCCACAAGCTAGTGCTTTCATCAATAAGGCAGGCTACTTTTCTATTCTCAATATCTCTCGGGTTTAGGGTTTCAAGCAAGGGATCAGAGGTAAAGGGCAACCAAGGTGTATTCCACATTGCAGTAGACTTACCATCTCCCACTTTGCATCTCGCCCGGCTTGTGGGGAAGGCTTGGCTAGCCATAATACTTTTTCATGCATAACTAGCTTTTGGTTGGAGTTTTTTTTTATAAGAATGAATCTTCTTTTTCAAAATAATTAGCTTTAATAATTCAAGACATTAAAAAATTGGGATTAGATAAAATACGCCAACTTTGTTTACCTAGAAGGGCGAGGTTAAAGTTGTGCACCAGTTTAAATCCCATACCTCCAAGTTTTTTATGGATGTAGAGTTTCTTCTAATTCATCAAATGAGTGCCTCCTTTTGCCGGGTTACTACCTTTCCACCAATATCCATTCATAACTTTTTAAATGTAGTCGCACAAGGATGATGAGTGTCAAATATGTCTTATTTTGTGAGGCGCACGTTTTAGTGGTCTTCATTGCATTGTGGGAGTCTTTTTGGGTTGAATTGTGTGTTTAATTGCTTTATTTGCATAGAAGTTGTATTGGAGAACTAACATTGGAACACTTTTTCATTTTTAGGATATTTGAGTGGTTTTGAGGTATTTAGATGCAATAAAAGGGCAAGTGAAGAAAGGAGCATGAAGATTGGAGTGTGTACAGGTGTTCTACGCTCGTATGAGCCTCGTATCGGAGGTGGTTGAGAGCTGCACGCTTGGATCACGATCATGGTAGTTGCAAAGTTAAGTGAAGGCATGCACAATCGTGCAGGGGTGGTGGCAGCTCTAAATTGCGCTGCTATATATAAAGTGTTGTTGGCGGAATTTTGTTAGGGAGACTAGTCATTAGCTTAGGGAGATTTCCATTAGTTTAGATTTACATTCTCTCACTTCTAGACCAAGTTCTAAACTCTCTCCAATTGAGAGAGAGATATTTTTTAGGGTTCAAGTGGAATTGACAACTTTTCTTCAACTTTGGATCTCTTATAGCTTGATTGGATAAATCTTGTGGATTGATTGTGAATTACATTTGAGCTAAGTATAATTCATGTATTTTTCTCTTTAATTTCATCATTCATCTCCATTGCTAAGCTCAATAGTTGTTGCATTTCAATCTAGACCATGCTTGGCTAGAATTGCTTTGTGACTTGGATTATATTCTCTTGTGATTGTGTATGAATTGATTGAGGTAGATTAACTATGTAAGTGAATCTTTGTTGGAAGTGGAATTCGTATACTCTTGTATGAATTGTGCACATCATGCAAGAGGCTTGGGATGAGTGTGTTGCCAAGAGATTGAGACATACTCTAGCCTTCTTTCCACCCTGCCTTAGATCCGTTAGGGAAAAGTCCAAAATGAGATGTAGACAAGGTGTGTGATGAAATGTTTCATAGGTATGTGTAACATTGTCACTCGAGTGCTCTATTACACCATGATAGTCATGAAGACCGAGAATGACCATGGTAATAGTAGTCACCTCACTAAGATCACAAATCAACACATAGCTTCAATTCTCACCAAGATCTCTTCATCGCATCCAAGGGAATGCCAATCCAATTCACCTCATCTTACAATTGCTTACTTTAATTTACTTGTTTGTGATTTACTTTACTTTGCACTCTACTCTCTACTCCTTGTGACAATGAGTTTGCCTAACTTTCTACCACAAATGTGTGTTTTTGCTTGACCATACACACTATTCAATTCAAGTGTCCATCCTTTGAGAACGATATCCGGGGGGGAATTTCATTCTCCACCCTACTTTCCAACCACCGCTACATCTTACAAATCTTTTAAGGGATAAGGAGAGAAGGTAGATTCTAATAGTAAAAGTGGGCATAACTTGAGCTACCATTTTCAACAGGATTTTGCGCCCAGCTTGGGAAATCATTAGTCTCTTATTCCAGTTGCTAATCTTTTCCTTAATATAGGTAAATACTTGTTTTTTGTTTCTACCAATAATTGAGGGTAAGCGCAAGTACTTACCAAAGTCAGCAACTATGGGAACAGTTAAGATATTTGCCACCATGTCGTGAGTGTTTACCTGGTGTTGTTGCGGAAGGTAGGCGTTGATTTGTTGAAGTTTATTGATTGGCCTGAGTAAGCTTCATATTTAAACAACACCTCCATTGTGTCCTTTATTTTTTTTCTCTCAGTTTATTTTCACTTTATTTATTTTTCAGTAGTGTTGGCTCGCCATTTGACTACCCTATAGTCAATAAAACCAACAAATATAATCAATTTTTTTATTATAATTAATTTTAATTATTAATAAATAATTATTAATAAGATTTGGCTATGATGGTGCTCAATCTTTTTTATTTCTCCAATATTTATTTACTGTATTATTTATATATTTATCTATGCGAGGATTGAAATATTTTGGTAGGTGATTCATTTTAAAATTGACTAATACTTTATTTTATAAATGAAATTAGTGACACTTGTGATTTTCCAATATTGTAACTTTGTAATTAAATTTTCTTCAATTCGTTTTCTTCTTGAGTTGATTGCCCGTTGCCACCATTTCATTCTTCTCAAAGTTGCACTATTTTATACAATACATTCATAGACAAACTACATTAATATTTTTTTATTAAAAAATTATGCACATTAAAAATTTTAAATCTAATTAAGAAGTGTGGGGAATATATGGAGACACATTAGCCAATATTAATTAAACATACAAAAAATAAATTAAAAGGCATGTATAGATTAACAATTACAATTACTAAATTTAATCATATGCTTTCATACACCAAGGTTTTTACTTTATTTTATTTATAACAACAAGGATATTATATACTTGATAAAATTATAGTTCTAGAAAATATATATATATATATATATATATATATATATATATATATATATATATATATATATATATATATATATATGTATGTATGTATATAGGAGAAGATCAGAATAATGTGAATGTGTCATATATATTTTGCAAAGGTTTTTTTAAAAGTGAATGTTTGAAGAAAATGACATGAAACTGGATTAGGACATAGTGTTATGTAGTGTGAAAATTATACTTAAAAAAAAAAAGATAAGAATAAATATGGATAATAATTTGGAAGTACAATTTGAATATGTATAAAATACTTGAAAGTTTTCTAATAGTTTTTGAAATATATAACTAGCATTATTTTTTTAAAAACTATTTTTAAAAATATGTGAGAATATACATACATACATACATACATACATACATACATACATACATACATACCAGTGGCGGAGCCACAATGGGGGCAGTGGGGGCAACCGCCCCGACTCCCCCACCACATGTAATGTATATATATTAGCTATACCAACAACTAAATATAGGTTAAGTTGGCTTAGATGGTAAGACCTTAATGTTGAATGAAATTGGCCATATTTCAAACTCTACAACAGCACTTAATTTAGTCAAATTTTGAATTTTTTATTTGTAACATTGTGACTTTTTAAAAATATATATTAATAGTAAGATGAGTGAAATTTTGTTTTTGACATTTTTTAATATTAATAGTGTGAGTTCTAATTGGATTTTTTATTTGTCACATTGTGACTTCTTCTCTTTTTTTTTTCTTCTTTTTTTTTTTAATATTAATAGTGAAGTGAATGATTTATAATGTGTTTTTCATTCAAACTATTTTATCAAATTAATTATGTTTTATATTTTGTTTTAATTTTTTATCTGTATGTATTTTGATTTATTATCACTAGTCAATAATATTTATGACTCGGTATCTAAGTTTTTCATTTATTTTTCAAAATATCTCGTTAGTTTTAATCTTTCGCCCCCATTGGATAAAATTTCTAGCTCCGCCACTGATACATACATACATACATACATACTCACAATATATCTTGTCGTAATAATTAATTTCAGACATTAATAAAAATAATTAAAAAATTTTAAAATGGAAGGAAAATTTTACCAAAAAATATAAATTATATTTAGTACTACGTTCATCATATTTTATATATTTGGTTCGATTAATCATACTTTCACTAAAATTATTTACAATTTAATTTTTCATAATATGAAGTTTAACATTAATATATAAAAAAATTTATATTTACAAACTACATTAAAATACTATCAAACATAAAAAAGAATCAAATTAAAAATAATAAGAAAATACTCAAGAAAATAAGCAAGTAGAAACAAGTAGTTTGACTAATAAATAATAAACATGACAGATAAAATGAGATAGATGAAGTAGTATTTAGTAAAATTATTTTCTAATTAAAATTTTAAAATAAATATATTCTAAATATTTAATTTAAAATGGGAACATATTTTAGACAAAGGAAAATACATGAGATAATAATTAGTTTTTTAATAAAAAAAAAGGAATTATGATAAATATTATATGTGGTAATAATTAGTTCAAAAAAACTATATATAATTTATGAAAATAATAATAAGATTTTATGTCATATTTACAAATTAAAATAAAATGACAAAATATTTTTTAAATTAAAAAATTAATATTGACAAATAGAAATTTGACATACAAGCCTTTTGAAATCTAACTTTACTATATAAATAATAGTAATAATTTATTTAATGGAATCCAAAGATATCCCTCTTTTTTTTCTTCTTTTTTTTTTTTGTGTCCCTTTTTTTGTTTTTTTTTTGGCTCTTCAAAAATCCCCTGTTTTCCTCCCTCTCCTCGCATATTACTTCTACTCTTGTAATGGCAACCTACCTCGATCTAGCTTGCGTCCTCCATACCATCAAAGCTGTTCAAAATTTTAGAGTGAAAAGGCTGAGATAGAATGATTAATTCCTTTGTTTCATCTAGTATTGCATTAAAAAAATTACAAAAAAAAAAAAAATTCTTTGAATTTAACATAGAGAAAAAAAAAGTATTACATTTTAACAAAAAAGTATTACATGTCTCACACAAGACTAAGTCAAAAATTAAATAGATTCAGTCTTTAAATATTGAAAATGTTTCACTTGTAATTCCTCATATGTTTAAAATTGACAATTTTACAATTAAATATGACACATTTTTAATAGTTAGAATTTAAATTTCATAGATTTTAATTTTAAGAATTAAAAATAAAGAATATTATAGTTAAGAGAACAAATGGCACATATGTAACTCTTTCAAATGGGAGGTTACATGTTCGAACCCTAGCGGTGGCACCTTCAATAGGTTAAGAAAGTATGTATGGTCAAATACTATATATTATATTGTGCTTCAATAGGTTAAGAAAGTATGTGTGGTCAAATACTATATAGTATATTGTAATAGAGTCAGTAGTACTAAAAAAAAGGATATAATATTGGAAAACATTTCAAGTGAGTTTTGTTGGCCACAATCTGGGTGTGCACGGGGTATACCGGCCCCGTCTAGGTTGCCCAAAACTGACCAGCGTAACTAAGAAGATCAATGGGTCACACTTTCGGGAAGTCGAACTTGAAACTTTGTGGTTATCAAGTCAATACCATTACAAACTTGGTTTTTTTTTTTTTAATTAAGGGTCCATTTGAAAACTTGAAAAATATTTTTCGAAAAATGATTTTCAAACAATGATTCATTTTTGAAAAATATTTTAATTTTCTGGTCTTTAGCTGATCTGATGTTCATACAAGGGAAAATTGTAAAAAATGCCCCTCTATGATATGCCACTTATCAATGTGGCTCCTGAATTATTAGGAGTATAAATGTTGCCCCTCAATTATCATAACGTTACACATACTGCCCCTCCCGTAACGGATCCGTTAGTGTGCTCCGTTATGTGAGGATAAAAAGTAATTTCATTATTTATTATTATTTTTTTCTTTTTTTTTCCCTTTGTTTTCTAGATTGGCATTCCCTTTATTAGCTTACGTATAATCCCTTTCTTTTTATTTCCTTTTTATTCTGCAATTGCAAACAGAGGGCAACGGCATTGGCGATAGACTGTTCGAAGACTTCGACGGACTCCTGCCCGACAGCAACGACAGAGAGCTACTGCTGAAGATGATAGATTCCTCTCCCACTGAAGACGATCAATGACATATTGGAACCGTTCGGCATTCACTTCTCACTGTTCAAAACCCTAACCCTACTCGAAAAAGACAGTTAATACAGAGCAAATTGGAATAAATTCGAAGCTTGGAGTATACAATAATGACTAGTCGAAGGCTATCTGGACTAACTGCTACACCCAAATGTAAGTATTAAATTGAATTGGTTTGTTGTTGTCTGACTTGTCATAAATGGTTGTAGTTTAATAGTTGGGCCTCTTAATAGTGTGTTGTTGTCTGAATTCTCCACATGTGTGTAGGTCCCAACTTTGTGTGAAGTATGCTTTTTTTTTTATTCTACCTAGATTAGTACAGTAGTTGTTTTTTTGTTTACATAGATTAAAGCTACATGTGGTCCCCAATACTGTGTGTTGTCAAAAACATGTCGGTTTAGTAAAATTGAGCTTTGTTGTTGTGGTCCCAAGTAGTTTGACTTGAAATTAATGTAGTTATTCTTCCATTTATTTACTGCCAGATGATGAGCCAGATATGTACACTCTGAAACTGTATTATGGTGATGAATTAGTGCTAAAACCTAGAGTTCAATATAAGGATGGTAGAATTGAGTATTTTGACAACTTCTCTGCTGAAGAAGGTAGCATTTTAGAGCTAAGAAAAATGGTGAAAAGCTTAAATTTCAGTGATAAGAAGGTTACTTTTTGGTTTAAATTCGGTTCTAAGAGTTATCCAAAAGTTGGACAGATTAAAACAGATGCTGAATTGTTGAGTATCATGTATGAAATTCCCAAAAATAAAGAGGTTGAAATGTTTGTAGAACATGTAATAGAGGACCAGTGGGACTATGAGGTAGAGGCTGAGAGATATATTTCTGATGAGTTGTGGGTGCAATATGAAACTAATGCTCCTTTAGAAAATTGGGAATTTGAAGTTGGTCACAATGTGAATGTGAATGCTTTTGTTGATGCTACTGTGAATGCATCTGTTGATGCTACTATGGATGCTAATGTCAATGCTGCTGAAGTTGGGGTGTCTAAAATCAGAAAAAACAAAGAAAAAGTGATAGATAATGATAAAGAAAAAGATTTTGTCCATTCTGAAGATGAGTTGAGAAGTTTGTGTTCATCTGATTCAGACTTAGACCTATCAAAACCATCATCAAATGTTTTTTCATGAAAAGGATCTTGAAAAAGAAGGATTCCAGTTTGTTGTTGGAATGATATTTAACAGTAATGATGAGTTTAAATGGGCTGTAAAATGTAACCAAGCACTTAGGAAAAGAGAGATCAAATTTACTAAGATTGAACCTGTTAGAATTACTGTTGTATGTAAGGATGTGAACTGTAAATGGAAGATGTATGCTTCAAAGAGTAATTCTAACAGCCTACTGAGCATTAAAAGTTATAACCCAGACCATGCATGTGCTGCTCAAAATGATATTAAGGGTGTGTTTGGAACGCAGGAAAATAACTTCTGGAAAATGTTTTCTGGAAAATGAGTCATTTTCCAGAAATCATTTTCCTTTCTTGTGTTTGGCTGCAGAGCAGAAAACTGTCTTTGTGTGTTTGGTTCATTTTCCAGAAAATAGGTCGGAAAATGAACAGAATTATATAATTACATATTTTAGTATATTTGTTTAAATATAACAGCATTTATAATAACAATTTTCAGTATAATCTACAAATGACTAATAAAATATTAAAATAACTAACAAAAGTATTACAAATTGAAAACAACAAACCAAAATAAAGTTGATCATTGCATCCACCGTCTTACCCTCCAAAATAAGATATCAAAATAACAAATAACTAGTTGATCATCCCAAATAACAAACAAGCAATCCAACATAAAAGTCTTACAATCCAAATAACAAACTAGCAATCCAACATAAAAGTCTTACAATCCAAATAACAAACTAGCAATCCAACATTAAAGTCTTACAATCTAACAGAAAGTCATAAAATCCAACATAACCAATATCTAACTCAAAGATGAAATAAAGCTCTCAATCCACTTTCTCTTCAAGCTTGAACTCTTCACCTTGAAAATTCTAGCTTGAACTTCGTTTGTCATTAGAAATTCAAATGCTTTGCACAAGTCATCCTCGTGAAAGTCAGCGCCTATTGTCATCACTTGCTGATACAATTCACTTCCATCAATGCCACCGGTGCTCAATGACTTAATGGCTGATGCAATGTTACCAAGTTGCTCTGTCATTTCATCAACTTTCAAGTCAAGTGACTTTCTCTTACGCCCTGATTTTTGAGATGAAGTAGCAGTTGATATAGATGTTTTTCCTCTAGTTTCTTCATCATTTTGGTCATGCAAGTTTTCAGGAGTTATGCCATCCACTTCATTAGTACCTTCTAACTCAATATCTGCAAAAGATTTTGCAAACTTCCTACGGCACAATCTCTCCCAGCAACAATAGACATCTCATCATAATACTCAATTTTTCTGTTCAATATAGTTTCATACTTCGGAGTTGCCTATAAATAAAAAGCAAAAATACATCAAAAAGTATGCAATAGTAAAAAATTCTAACATTAGAATTATGTTAACAAAATATTACCGAGATAAGCTCCATATAAGTTGCTGAATCGCACGTGATCATTTTCAAGTGATCATCCCAACCAACTCCACTCAAATTTTTGACTTTGCAAATCATCATCCACGTGTTCTTCACTGTTTTCAAATGATTTTCTACATGTTTGGATTCACATGCAACATTGAATTGTTCAGAAATAGCAGAAGCAACACGGTTGGATGAGGAGGATCTAAAAGTGTTAGTTGGATTGTTGGGATTGTTAGCCACTTCAGCTAATATCTATTGAAATACACCCTCCATTGGCTTTGTCCACCTAAATTGCTAAGAAGTGCCAATTCCCTTGCCTTTATTCATGATGCTATAATAAATACAAATAATTTTGGAATTAAAGTATATGTCATATTTAACAATAAAACAAATATCAACTATAAATTAATCCAATTAAGTTTAACAATTCATAGCATTGAACAAAGTAGCACTAACAAATGTTTAACAATAAAACAAGTAGCAACCATAAACTAATCCAAGTTTAACAACTAATAACACTCAACAAAGTAGCAATAAAAAATGTTTAACAACAAACTAGATACTAAAGTCATTCCACATTTGTTCTGCAATTTCATCCCTCTTTGCATTCCACTGTCTAGCCTCGTGTCTTTCTTCACTTTGAGTATGAGATAATGTCAACAAGCTATCATCATCATCATCAACTAACGCTTGATTAATTTCATCATTAGGATCGACTCCCATAATATGATTATGAATTATGCAACAAGCTAAAACTATATCCACTTGTGTCATAAAATCCCAAAATGGTTCTGCATCTAATACACGGAATCGTTTCTTCAAAATTCCAAATACTCTCTCAATAGTTGTTCTTAAGGACGAATGACGAAGGTTAAATAGCTCTTTCTTATTCTCAGGACGATGACCACTAAACTCCTTCAAATGATATCTAACACCACGATATGGAGTAAGTATCCCATTCCGGATGCCATATCTAGCATCACCAAGATAATATTTTCCTACAAGTATACACAACTTGATTACTTATATGTAATTTTTATATAATATATTGTAACATAATAAAAAAAATGATAGTTGTATTATTTATACCTTCTGGAATTTTAAATCTATTGGGACGTGTGAGTGCATCATTCAGGACGCGAGAATCATGTGCACTACCTTCCCACCCAGCAAGCACATAACAAAATCTCAAATCAAACGTGACGGCAGCAAACACATTTTGTGTTGTTCCACCTTTCCGTCCGCGGAATCTTCCTTGCACATCAAGTGGCACAGAAGCACGAATATGGGTTCCATCTATTGCTCCTAGACAATCTTTAAAATATGGATAAAATCGAGGATTGCTAATGATTTCATGGGGAGTTAATTCACTATCGGGTAATACTATGAGTTTCTTATACAAAGTTAAAATGGCTCTCAAAACACTTCTAAAATAACGATGAACTGTCTCAATTGACCTATAATACCTTGATCCAATAACCCGAAATCTTACATTGTGACCTATTATATGTAAGAACATTATCACTTGTTCTTTAACACTTACGGCTCTAGTTGTGTGCAATAAGTTATTAGTGGTAAGAATGTCACACAACTTATAGAATGAAATAGGTCGCATTCTAATAATGCTAATACATTTTTTATCACCCTCACACAAAATACTATTTATGTAAGAATCTCGGTCATAATCTCTATTGACTATCTCATGCTCTATTTCATTTTTTTTTCTAAGAACTTGCAATGAAGAATCCCAACAGCTAGTATTGCACTTGATGCACTCATAACAGTAGCTCGTACATGATTATTATTCATCTATACAATCCAAAAATGTAAAATAATCACCACAATAATATCACTATTGTTACAAATTATATATTTATAACAAAAAAAATTCACAACAAAATAACAATATCTCAAAAACATAACTAAACAATCTAAAAAAATCCCCAAAATTGAAAACCAATCTACCCACTGAAAACCAGTGGGTAGACTGGTTTTGCAAGCTAGGGACTGGTTTGAGCTCAAACCAGTCCCAAACCAGTCCCTGGGACTCCTGAAACCAGGGGACTGGTTTCGAAAAACCAGTCCCCACGAGAAACCAGTCAGCGAGAAACCAGTCCGACTGGACTGGTTTCTCGCTTCCGAGAAACAAGTCCGGGACTGGTTTCTCGTTTCTGAGAAACAAATCCGAGACCGGGGCTGGTTTCTCGTTTGCGAGAAATCAGTCCTATTTTTCTCGCAAGAAATAGATGGCGGATGATATGTTTCAGATCTGAGAAATTAACGCATACAAATTACAAGAGAAAAAAGAAAAATACCTTGATGGAGGAAGATGGCAAGAAGAAGAAAGCAGCTGAGCCAAAGGAGGGAGAGCCGAAGATGGAGACAACAGTGAAGGCAGTGAGAAGTGAGAAGCGAGAGAGTGAAGCGGAGAGGAGGGCGGAAAATGAATTCCCCTTTTTTTTGGGGGAAGTCATTTTCCTTCAAATGTGGGTCATTTTCCATTGACCCAGATTGTATTTTCCTTTGACCTCATTTTCCCCTCACTTGCCAAACACTGAAAACCCGGAAAATGACTTCCATAAGTCATTTTCCGGGTTTCCAAACACACCCTAAGAATGTGAATGCTAGTTTTCTTGCTAAGTACTATCAAGATGAGTTCAAAAGTGTTGATGATTCATGGAATAGAATTCAGTTTCAACAACAAGTGAAGAAGAAATTTAATTGTGTAATAAGTAAACACCAATCATGGAGGGCAAAGAGATTGACACATAAGGAAAATAATGGGGATGATCACAAACAATTTGAACTGCTTTGGGACTACTGTGAAGAGTTGAGGAAAAGCAACCCAGGAACCACTGCAAAAATGAAGGTTGATGAGGATTTCACAATCAGTGGAAGGTCAAGGTTTATGAGGTTATATATTTGTTATGATACAAGACAGGTCTCCCACCCCCACTGCCACCAAAATATAAAGCACAACCAGGAAGGCGAAAAAGAAAAAGAAGAATAGGACTGGCAGAATCAGCTACAGATCAAGCTGGAAACAAGGGAAAAGTTGGTGAATCTAAACGGTGTACTGTGTGTGGAATGAAAGGGCATAACAAAAGAAGGTGTAACGCAAAAGACAAGCAGGTTGGATACACATAAAACTGTTTAAAAAGTATGTTACTTAAACCAAATTACAAACATGTTTAATCTGATTTTTTTTTTTTTTTGCAAATAAAACTGTGCAGGCAATTGAGGAAGAGGCAGATGCAGAAGCAGGAATAGAAGAGGAAGCAGAACTAACCATGGGAGTAGAAGAAGCAGAGCCAGAAGTAGAACTACAAGATGTTGCTGTTGAAACTCAAGTGCCACCATCTGTATTACATGAAATGGTAAGTTGAAGTAGAGGATGTTATTACTGATACTCCCTTGAATGCAAACATTTTTTGCTAAATGCCTACAAAATGTGCAGGACATGATGAATTCTCAACCCAGTCAGAATGTTGGAAATCATGAACCTCAAGTATCAAATTTTATTTCATCACACATGGAACAACTTCTAACAGGAGACAATGTCATTAGGAAAGGGGGAAGAGAATATGTAACTATCTCAACTCTACAAAAGAAGATGAAGGTGTCTAAGGATAACAAGAAAAAGAAGTCATGAATTAGATGGAGTTGGCAGTACTTATCAAGTTGGCAGTAGTCTTAAATTATTGTTTTGTATTTTGATGTAAAATTCAGGCAGTAGATGAAGTTGGCAGTAGTCTTAAATTATTTTGCAACAGCTGGATGCTTTTTGATAAATCATGCACAACTTCTAATGTATGCACAATTGCCTAAGTATGGAATCTACTTTTGATTAATTATGCACATCCTTCTTTGTTCTTTTGTGGCTTTTTGCCTTTTGCTTTTTATCTCTTATGTCATTTTGGACAGCACATTGTGCTTTACAACAGGGATTTTTTAGCATTATATAGGCCATATACAATGGACATGCCATGACCTTGTATTTATTAATTTAAAGCCACACTGTTTGTCTTATTAGCCTGAATTTAACATTTGTTTATGCACATATATTGTTCAGATCACTGATTACATGTTTAGGCATCACACAAATTGGGGAAGAGAGACTAATATTTGGATTATAATGCATTCTGACAAAGTGGTGTGCTGGAATCCCTTCAATTCACAAGTGGAAGAAAAAAAATGAATATAAGAGGAGAGGATGAAGAAAGAGTAAAAGAAAGGAAAAGAGGTTGCCTACAAGAGAAAATGACAAAGAAAAAAAAAACTAATACACAGATGAACAAGAAATAATAAATTGCAGATCACTAGAAACAGTTTCATTTTCATTCAAATACTTTAACATACTCCATCACCTAGTACATAATATTAGCCTGAAATATACTTTCTTGTCTATTTTGTAGCAATACTTCCATACAAAATACAAATAACACTTAATTCAACTGTAAAACACCATCACCTACAACAACACATTCCCATATCCTTTTCCAAATAAAAGGAAGTACTAATCCTACACTAAATCCCCACAAAAAAAAAAAAAAAAACATACTTCTCCCTCTTTGGTTATTCAAAGCAAATTCCAGCCTTGTATTCTTTAGTGTTAGATGTTGCACCTCAACCTCCTTCTTTTCAATCTCAATTTCAAGTTTTTGGATTTGATTCTGCTGCTTATCCAATCGTTTAAGTAGGCCTCTGATCAATTGTGCTACTCGTTCAGTCACATCGAAATCTAACCACCGAAAAAAACGACAACTTCCATGGCCCTACAATTATTCCCAACACATTTTATCTGGAGGTTATTCATAATTATCTAGAAAATGAACATTTGCAATCAGAATTACTTACACCATATCTTTGACATGCTCGGTATCTCTTTCCCGGATTCGCATTGCTCCATGACATTTTAACGGGAGCAAGAAGACCACAATGACAGCGTATCTCCTCCATTGATGAACATGAAAAGCTTTGGCTCCCCCCAGACATATCTTCAAATGCATCAAACAAAAAACATTATTTTAAAAATTCTTAGTGCTTTTCAAATACAAAGATACCACTAGCCATCTTTGATTCAAAAAATTTCCAACTATAAATAAAATTCAATTCTTCCAATAATTAATTAGGGTTATTTAACACAGTTAATTAAGAAGAAGAGAACAAAAAAATGAGAAGAATGACAAACCTAGTTGTTGGCGAGGAACAGAAAGGCGAACACGAACGACGAATCGGGATCTTCTATCGTGGTTGGTCGCTGTAGATGGCTTGTGTTCTGTTGGTTTGTTCTTCGTCTCTTCTCATACGCATATGCTGGGTCGAACACAGTAAAGAAAGGGGGAAAGAGGATACACAAGATAAAACAAGGAAAAATAATGAAATTACTTTTTTATCCTCACATAACGGAGCACACTAACGGATTCGTTACGGGAGGGGCAATATGTGTAACGTTATGATAATTGAGGGGCAACATTTACACTCTTAATAATTCAGGAGCCACATTGATAAGTGGCATATTATAGAGGGGCATTTTTTACAATTTTCCCTAAAATCATATTTTTCTCTTTAGTTCATTTTTCTGAAAATAAACCTATTATTTATAATAATAATAATAATAATAAGTGGTTGGGGTGGTGGTTATGTGGTGGATGTGGGGGTGCTAGTTGTGGTGGTGGTAGTGATAATAATAATATGTAAACTAGCTAGCTTGAAGAGAGATGAGAGAGAAGAGAAAACTGAAAAATAAAGAATTAAGAAAATATCTCCTAATTAAAAATGTAAGAATACATTTTTCATCAAAGTGGACATTTTTTGTTGATCACAATGAATATTTTCCTTTGACTATATTTTTTTTTGAATACTCAAAATGAGAAAAAAAAAATGATTCTGAAAATTATTTTTCTAAGTTTTCAAATGGATTTTTTTTTTGTTTGGTAAAATATTTTTTTGTTTTTGTTTCTTTTCAAAATTTGTGGCAACTTTTAAGTTGTAATTATGTGAAGAAGTTGACTATATTTTGACTCTTTCGGATGAACAATTATGGTGGTGAGTGGTGGGCACGCATTATGTATTTATGCATACAGCCAGAATTAATAGCACTTTCCCCAACAACCAACTAACATTTACATGTCAGATTTAATTAGTACTGTAGACCGTAGTATTTTAAAATGATAATACATTTAATTTGTCAATCATATTTATAGTATGAAATTAGTCCTTCAATTATTGAGACTTGGGAGGAGCCAAGAATAGAGTTGTTGAGAATATCTTGGAGCAACAAATATCATCTAAATCTATTTCTAACAGTCAATTTACAAGCTTTAACAGCCAATTGAAAACTGGTAAGTTAACTTATTAGAATTACCAAGTGTTGTTTCCCAAAAAAAAAAAAAAAAAAAAAGAATTACCAAGTGTTGGGAACAACCAGAATTAGAAATGTTTTGTAAATTAATTGTTAACAAGGTTGATAAATGTCGAAAGATAAATCACTCATGCACACACATAAATAAATTATATATATATATATATATATATATATATATATATATATATAAAATTTAAAAGCTGCTCGCACAAACACTTTAGTTGGTGCTCAAATAATAAATTATGATAAGAACACATTATCAGTACCTGACAGTCACAATATGGGAGCACTATAAGAAAAATAAAAATAATAAACTGTGCAAATATTTAATTTCTTAACAATTTTCGGTAGGTAAATAATTAAAATCAAATTTGTAATAACTCTCATTTTTACACAAACTTATGGCAGTGGCACTCAACATCGAACACCATAATTGACTATTTTAACAATGTTTCTCTTGTTTTGCGTGCTTTTGCTAACTTGCATTGAATATTGAATGAGAACTAACTAAAATTTGTCAAGGTTTTTTTTTCCTTTTTTTTAAAAAAAATTATTTTTAAATTACATGATTTAATTAAGAAGATTGTTTATTTCAAATAATTATTATCTGAAATAATTATTATTCTTCTTCAGATAATTATTATTCTTTACTAGGTAGTATTTATTTTATATTTTCTAAATCTTTTTCAGTTTAAAAGTTAATGTTTGCAGGGCTGAATTCGATATTGTGATCATTCATTTGGAATGGTAGAACAATGCAAATACAATTTAAAAAAAAAAAAAAAAAGTCAAAAGTAGTATTAATTCGCTTTGAAAATTGGAAATGCATTACTTAAGTCAACATTGGCGAGAGATTAAGCCCCACCAGTGACCAGACAATATAGTATAGAACGAGCTAGTGGACAAGTGTTGCCTTCACGAAAACGCGTCCGAAGAAACGATGGAGAGAGAGCAAGTGAGACCACTTGCTCCGGCGTGGGAGCGGCCGAGCAGCGACGACTTAGAAACAGTTTCGAATACCCAAAATAAAGAATTCCGGCGGAAGCGATGCCTGAGGTGCGGCGCCTGCCTGGCCGCCCTCCTCCTCATTCTAGCCACCCTCATCCTCGTTCTCATCTTCACCGTTTTCAGAGTGAAGGAGCCAATCATCCGACTAAACGGCATGGCCGTGGATAAGCTGGAGCTAGCAAACGGGATGCCAAAGCCGGGGAGCAACTTGACCCTAACCGCCGACGTCTCCGTCAAGAACCCAAACTTCGCGTCTTTCCGGTACAGCAACACCAGCAGCAGCCTGTCGTACCGCGGCACGGTGGTGGGCGAGGCGAGGGCTCCGCCGGGGAAGACGAAGGCGAGGCGAACATCAAGGATGAACATAACGGTGGATATCGTAACGGACCGCATCCTTTCTCAGCCTAGCTTGATCGTGGACATCAGCAGTGGATTATTGACAATGGATAGCTACACAAGAGTGGGTGGGAGGATGAAATTCTTAAAGCTCATAAGTAGATATGTGGTGGTTAAGATGAACTGCACTATTACTGTGAACATCACTACCAGGAGCATTCAAACTCAAAAGTGCAAGCGGAAAGTTAAGCTCTAGACTATCATTCAACCAGAGAATTAGTCACTATGTTTAATGGTGATGAAAATTCTGGGTTATACCTAAACAAAAAAAATAAAAATTAGAGTATTTGTTTCAGATTATATCCATTTAGACTATTTTATGGTTTTGTGTTTTTTTAAATTTCTATATATATATGAATATATACAGTTGGTTAGAGTAGTTGTATTTGGTCCATAAAACAGGATTTGTCTGTTTTTTTGGGTCCAAAAAACTTTTGTTTTTATGTTTGTTTTTGGTCATACCATATAGTTCATTCCCAACTTCATCTGTATAACAATAATATTAAGTTGGTGTAATAGTCCTATGTACCTTTGTCAATGTCATTAGTCTACCCTCCTCTGATGCATGGATATAATAATAGTTACATACACGGCACATATCAATAGAAAATAAATTTTTCGTCCTAAGCTAACCCATTATCTAACTTTATAAACTAGTTGTCTACTCATCAATTTTTAAAGAAAAAATGATAAGTTCTCAAGCGTTTTTTTTTTTTTTTTGAAAACAAGTTCTCAAGCTATATATGCACGAAATAACAATTAGGCTATTAAACTATTAAAAAAGAGTTCAAATTAACCACTTCAACCGTTAGCTTTGAACTGATGTAGTTGAGTCAATTTGTCAAATTGATACAATTGAACCTTTTAATCGGAAACTCGAATATACAAAAAGAAATTAGTAAAAAGTAACATGGATTCTAATTGGCGCGGATGTATGAAATTAATTAAATAAATTGTAAATTAAAAATTATATCTTAAAATTTAATATTTTTTTTCTTCTAAGCAAGAAATTTGGCTTCTCCATCCAAAACAATTTTCTTTTTAAATAAAATGCAACCTTAGTAATAGTGTTTTTTTTTTTAAATTTTTTTATAACTATCTAATTGACTTACTTATATTGAGTATTAATTTGACAAGTTGAAATGGCAAATTTTATATCATGAACTTTTTGCAAGTTCGACTAACTTCCGATAGAAGCGTCTAGTATCTGTGCATCATCTTCACTAAGTCTCGAACCCACCCCTCCTATGTGGGTAGGTGTACAATCGGATGCCACTAGGCCACAAGGTCTTTGGTTAATAAACACATAATTTAATAGTTGAAAATACATAATATATTAACACATATAATTTGTATATTGTTCTAAATCAGAGTTCATAATGCGAGGTGGATCGGACCAATTGATTTTCCAACTACTGGGTTCTAACCAATCATTTTAGTGGGTTGGGGAAAAAGAGAAACAGTTTTCCTATAATTAATTTGGTTAGGGCAACGACTTTTATGTGGCTCATGGTTCACACTGTGTTCGGTGGACTATTAAAAAAGTATATTTTTAATATATTAAAAGTATATTAATATATATATATTTTTAATATTCAAATAATGTACTTTGCGGGAATATAATGTACATTTTTAGTTTATTAAAAATACATTATTTGTGTACTAAATATATATTATTTGATAGTATATAAAATAATATATTTTCAGTACTTAAATAATATATTTTCAAATAATTTACTTTATAATATAAATAATGTACTTTTTATTTGTAATCCACACAACTATATGGACCATAATTCATATAATAATGATTGGGCAACGAGTAATGATTCAGGCCGACGGTATAAAGCTGCCCAAAGGGATCAAGGTTCAATGAGAGGTCCAACTGAAACAGTTTTCCTATAATTAGTACTAGTATTTGCACCCGTGCAATGCACGGCCATAGATAATAATAATATAATTAAACAATATAACATAATAATAATAATAATAAAATAAGAAAATTTGTATAGTGTAAATTATTTAATAACATTTAACGTTGAAATTGTATTACACATTATTATTGATTTTTTTTTTGTATACAACATTTTTAGTCGTACTCACAGATTGTCTATTATCCCTACAAATCAAAACTTTTAATCCTCTTGAATTACTTAGCTTCAAATGTGTATATTTGACCATCATTAAAGGTAGACTTTCTAAAAACAAACCCAAGTGCAATACAACAAAATGCTAAATATAGTATAACAATTATATGAATTTAATTCAAGAAAGTTCATACAATAATGTTAAAAACAGTGTAAAAAATACTACATGAATCTAATTCATATTATTTTTCACTTTAGAAAAAACTTAACTAATAAATAGAAATTACAGATTTATATAAAATAAATCAATATAAATGTTATTTTAAAATATTTAATAAACAAATATACTACTTAATATAACAAATTCTTGGACAAGCTTTATTTTTCTTTTTCTATATAATTTGGCGCAGTACTAACCCAGTAATGCAACCCATAACCCGAACCCAATAAAATTATATATAAATTATTTTCTTCTAATGATCTTAAAAAGCATTGTCCGACCTTTTGCCTTCTCTCTATTGTGCTCCCACTTCTCTCTAGCAATTTCTGAATCATTGCATTCTCCTTCAATTTCTTAGTGATTACTATATCTTGTTTGGTGACTTTATTGTAGATGACCAACTATTCACCAGTTAGTTTTGAAACCAAAATATCACACTCTTGTTTTAAAGATTCCCGGTCATACGACATTTCTTCATACAACAACCTATTACTCGACATGCATGCATTACTTCCATTCGGTACTGGCATAAGTGAATAATCATCTAATGATGACTTGTTCTATGTATTAAGCAATTTCTTAACTTCAATCAAAACATAATTTTTCTAATATTTTTTTTTTTGAATACAACTGACCCTATTACATTGTAGTATCTGTTCATCTATACTTTCACAACCTATTGAAGCACAAAGAGTCAATTTCGAGATCTCCACCACTGAGACTCGAACTCATGACCTCCCATCTGAGGGTGGCCACTACATGCCAATTGAGCACAAGGTGCTTGGCCATAATTTTTCTAATATGATTCAATGAGAATTAATTATTCACGTCTCAAATAAAGCTAATTGTTATATCTAACAATATTACATCTCACCCCAAGTAAGTCAATGGTATAAGAAAATATGTTCAAACAATAATAAATTATCCTAATATTTTGAACATTGTTCTTTATTTTATAATACCGTTGATTGCATACCAATTACTTAATATTACTAATATCCTACTAATATTGAAATACTTTAGTATAAAACTTTGCAAATTTTATTATTAATAACGTTAATATAATTTTGGACCATTAAACTCCTAATATAAATGAATTAACTAATTTTATATACTACTAATGTTAATGTGAATATATATTAAATATTTATATAATATTATTAATTTTGGACCATATGCTGCATGCATCCCATATGTTTTGATTTTTTCAAAATAAAACCATTATCTGTCATAGTTGAATTTACACTACATATTTTTCCATTTGAATCCACTGAACTGAATTTTCCCAGTACTTATTTGAAACATGCTTGTTTCTTCATTTGGAATTTAAGTATCAAACTGATCAGTCCTTTATCAATCAGCGTTACTTTATAGAGTTCATAATATGTTGCATGTATGTTCTAACCATTGTTCATAGTCTCTGCAGGTGATAATAAGATTTTCTGTAAATTTTTATTAATTCTTTGTATACTCAGTGGTACGATTCATTTGTTAGACGAAAGCATATTATAGTTCATAGGAGTTCTGTTGGGTTATATGTTCTGCCTCTTACCGCCTTCAATTAAGGTCGGCATAAGACATTCCAATAAACTGTTCTACATATGTTTAGTTCCCACAGAACCACATAAAACATACAATGAAAACATAAGCACATGCACTGATGCACTCAGCAACATGAATTCGAAGTAAAAATGCCAAGCCATACATTTAAAAGTTATGCATTTACAGGCCAGAACAGTGTAACTCTCATTAGATCTCACAACACAATAAAGTAAAATCTTTTTTCAGTTTTCAGGGAGGTCTCTTTGACTTTTCTGAAACCCTTCGCCCTTGATAGTTAAGAATTCGTCCAGCAAACATCTCTTGACAGAGCAATCAGTGGCATATCCCATTTTTGTCATTGTCAGACTTGGTATTGGGCTGTCAGCTTCAACACATAAAACCCGGCCTTCAATTTACCAACAGATTTAGTATTTTAATAGTTCTCAAGTCTACAAATCTGTTGTTTTACCACAATGAGCTTATAGGTAAAACACTTACTAATGTATTTGTAACTGTAGTTTTACTTTAGTAACTGTACTTTTACTTTCAAACTTGGTATGTATAGCTAATGTATTTGCATTACATAACAAAAAAAAAAAAAAAGACAATCATGTTGTAAATTAGCATTCCAGTAGGCAAAAAATATATATATGAAAGAATGCAGATTAGAGGAAATGCATATTTTATGAACAAATACTTACAGATTGGTTAACTTTGCACTAAAACAATGAGTGAATCATACCTAATCCATTTACAAATATGTGAATCATACCTAATGCTTTATATATTGTCAGTCCAGTATTACATATTTTGCAGATAATACGAACTTTGATGGAATAAAACAAAGTTTAGGCACAGAATCACCCTATCAAATGCAGTGCAGATTATAAGGAAGATTTATTGGGTAAGTGACTATATCAAACATTTATTTTAATATTTTAAAGACAGTTGTATCAAATATTACTAATCATCAGTACATAAACACTAAAAAAAACATTGCAGTGGATAAAAACAAATAGATGTGAATGCATTATAATAAACTGACCTCACAGTCGTGAAATAGACATTCTTGACTTTTGATTACATCAGTGTTCCTAGCTTCCTTCGCTAACAATATATGTCCTTACTAACCGTAGTCTAATAGCTTTAGACGTGTAGTCAGGGCATATGTTACTTGCAAGGACGTGAAGCTGAGACATTTGGACAGCAAAGGATAAGAAAAGAATGCAGATTAGAGAAAGCAGAAGAGAAAATGAGGGAGAGACTTGCTGGGATGTGTATCGTACTGGTGGTACGTATCTCAGGTATCTAGGTATATAAGGAGCATTTATATTGGTAAAGGCTTCCAGCATTAATGAATGAATCATTAACTTTGCTACGGAATTGTAAACGTCCTCAATAGGGGTAGGGTGGATATATATACATGTAGAGATGTATACATATCTATAGATATATTATTCTTTGGGACAGAGATAAGCAACTAATTTTGAAAGGATAAAGAATTATATTTATTATGGATCAATACCCAAGTAATAATCAATAACTTTATCCCCTCCTCGTTTTGTGGATTTTCTTAACGGTAATTGCAATGAATCATTTAGTGCATCGAGCTATGCAAAAGACAAATATTTGATTCAGGCCTAGTGTGAACGCAATGAATAGAAAGCAGTACATTTATATTAAAACGTGTGTACAAATGTAGGTGACCAAAACGGCGCCGTTTTTTATGGGCGGGAAAATGCTGCAATGTGATTGGCTATGTCGATATGGCTTTATTAGATAATAATAATAATATAAAAGGATGGTTAGTTGCCAACTGGTGCAAATGAGCCCAGAGGGGATCAAGGGAAAATGGAACGCCTAACTCAGTAACTCAGTAACTGCAATTTTCCCAATGATATAATAATTTTTTATAAAAATAGTTCATTTTTGAATAATAATTTAACAACATTGCATCGCTGACAACTAAAGACCTAAAAATGTTAGCGCTAATTACAGAGAGCTTAATTCTATTACTTTGCTATAACCTGCAAAAAAGGTGTTATTTTCTCTAAGAAAAATTGTGTTTTTGGAGTTTAAGTTATAGGACAAACATTAGGAATGTTGATCTTAACTGATAAGCTAATCCAATAAGATCAAAAAATTTTACAGTTAGTATCAAAATATTTTAGACCAATAAATTTAAAACTGATAAGTCTTGCCTGAATGTGCTAGCCCAATATCTTTAGTCACTTAAGGTTATTCTTTATTTTAGTGTTCTAGAACAAAATATACAAAGATTTTATACGTAAGTAGTAAGCTCATATTTAGTATTTTTTTTTATTAAATTTGTAAATAGAATTTTAATAAATATATTAATAAATTTATTACAAAATAAAATATGTTTATGAAAATAAATAATGAAAAATAAAATACTCATTATAAGTATTATATTATAGTGTAAATATATTAATGAATTACTTTTAGTTAAAATTTGAAAATGGAGATTTAAATTGATTGAATTTTGAATGATGTATAAGTTTATATTTATTAGTGTACTAGTTATCACACGCACGTTGCGCGATTAAACCAATGCCCAATGTGTATTTTTAAATTAGTGTTTCTTAATTGGTTAAAGTAATCATATAATAATGAAAGAGAAAAAAATGCTAAATTAATAAAAATCACAAAAATAGTCTCTATGCTTATATGTTTTAATAAGACATAACGAAATTGTAAATAGCTAAATTGCAACTAAAGTAAGTAAAAACAAATAAACCACTTATATGGGAGCAAATGGCGTGTCATCATTGTCACTTGTTTGGACACCGGTCCGACAATTTATAGTTCGTCCGGACAGGTTTGACAATGACATTTGAGATGATATACCATTTGTTTGTTTGTAAAGTGATATCATACATTCCAATGTCATTATCAAATACTATTGATTGAACCTAAGTTCCTTGCATTTAGATATAACATTTACAATGATGTTGGTGGTGAATGGGAGCATCTTCATAATAATACTAATAATGATAAAAATAAAATAATAATAATAATAATAATAATAATAATAATAATAAACGGAGAAATTTTTTACTATTTACTTATTTCATCCTCAAGTACGATGAACATATACTTTTTCTCAGGCGTTCCAATAGCATTTTTTGGTTCGTTTTTCTTAATGACATGAACTGTACAACTACATCCCACAGTTTGTGTGTCAATATCAATTAATTTTACTGCATTTGTCATGACTAATATCCTTGTGCCATGAGAAATTAAATATGTTCATAAAGGATGTTATGAAATAATATAATGGGAACCACAACATAAATTCAAAAACCATAGATTAGGGAGTTAGGAGTAACTAAAATGTGTAGATTGTAGGGGAATATAATGAGAACCAGAACCACAACATTACATACAATTATACAAGTATAGATGAACAGATTATACTATCTCTATATATATATATATATATATATATATATATATATATATATATTTACATAACGATATTGAAGTTATACTAATTAATGAGTATACCATATTGATTTTAAAAAAAAAAATTGTAATCATTATGAGTACAAATACAAATAATAGAATTAGCATGATAATATTTTGACAATCATACCTATAGAATGTCAAGTAGATGGTGTGTTGTAGAATATGTTAGGTTTAGTTTTGGGTGAATACCCGTGAGAAGGGGAGGGTTTATATACTGTTGTTTTGGGTAAAATAATGGTTTAGTTAGGAATCTATACAAAATTGTATTATATAATCCTATTAAGACTTCGATATTTTAATTTTAAGTTAGGAATTTAATGTTAAACTTCTGTTATATTTAACGGAAAAAATTTGGTAAAATTGTAAAGGATTATGATATATTAGGAATTTATTAGAGGTTGCACAATAAGAAGAACGCAAAGTACAATATGTTATAGCAGACTATTACACCAACATTTTTTTTAGTTCCAGTTAGGGGTCTAACATTATTGGCTCTTATTATAAGTGTAGAAATGTGCTAGTTTATTAAAATTAAAAGTTTAGAATGTCAATTTTAAAATGTTAAAATTTTTTATTAGTGTAAAGACCTTGTGGTCTAGTGGCACTCGGTTGAAACCCCACATGAGAGGGGGTGGGTTCGAGTCTCAGTGGGGGCGATATTGGTTCTTTGTGCTTCATTTGGTTGAGAAAGTAGCTATGAACAGATACTACATTGTAATTGAGTCAATAGTACTCAAAAAAAAAAAAAAAGTAAATTGAGCTCGCTTGATAAGCTCGACAACCTAACTTGTTAGGGTAACAAAAAATTTAAATTCGACCAGAAAAACTGTTCAGTTCGACAGCTTGATAAGCTCGACATCAAAAACAAAATTTAATTGAGCT
The DNA here is from genome assembly GCA_003576665.1 of Ipomoea trifida. Lineage (NCBI taxonomy): Eukaryota > Viridiplantae > Streptophyta > Magnoliopsida > Solanales > Convolvulaceae > Ipomoea > Ipomoea trifida. The sequence continues at coordinate 15,701,088 of CP025652.1, read as the reverse complement.
CGCTTGATAAGCTCGACAACCTAACTTGTTAGGGTGACAAAAAATTTAAATTCGACCAGAAAAACTGTTCGGTTCGACAGCTTGATAATATAAGCTCGACAACCGAAGTTTTTGGGGTGACAAAAAATTTAAATTCGACCAGAAAAACTGTTCGGTTCGACAGCCCGATAAGGCTAGTGCGAAACCAAACGAGGTGGCCGGATTGTTATGCTTAACAAGCATAAGTTTAATATTTAGTTCTCATGATCGGATTGTTATGCTTAACAAGCATAAGTTTAATATTTAGTTCTCATGATCAAGTTCCAAATTTTGCCTTTGAATATTGACAAAGTAGCTATTTTTGTCATTTAAAAAATTGAAATTGCCACTTGTAAATGTTTCACTAGTAAGCCAATGAGTTACAGTAATGGTCCTCTGTCTATTGTGATTTTTCAAAATTGTTCATCATCTTTTAATTTGGATAAAATAGACCCTTGACTATCAAATTTGTTCCACAATTGGTCCTTCCATGAACATGGGGTTAGACAACTGTTAATATAAAAGGTACAAGCGTAATTTCATTAGATATGTCTCCTTAATCGCGGTGGGAGCAGCGGAGCAGGGGTTGTGCCCGGTGGATTTGGCAATAGATTAATCAGCAGAGCATCTCCTCCTGCTTTAAGATCACGTCCTCCATCATCCTCTCGAAGAACGCCTTCCATTTCTGCTTCTTCTAGTGCTGCTACTGGATAACCTCGTCCGACGAGGTTGAATACGACAATGCGTTCCTGGCTGGGAACGCATTGTTGGCCACTGGAATTGGCTCAAACGTCGACCTCAACGACACCAGAAGTGCAGAACTACTAGTGGTTTGCAAATATGGTGTTTTGACAGTAGTTATAAGGCACATGTTTCGGACTTTGCAAAGATTATGAGGCTGGTTCGACAGTCCAAGTGCTTGCAGGATAGGATGACTGCTAAGGAGAACTTTATTTTGTTGAGTGCATTAGGCAGAATGGAGGCAAGCTGCAGTGAAATTGGGTTAGGCAGTACAAGTGAGGCTTTGGTTTCAGTTCCGATTAAGCCAAATAAGAGAAGTAGTTGTGTTAGTGATCTCAGTAGTGCGGAGTGTGATGTGAATGGTTTTGATGATGATGGCCTTGAGTCTGTTTCTTCCAGGGATGATCATGTAACACCCCCGAATTCTAAGGCCATAAAAAAAAAAGGAATAAAGGAGAAAATATAAATATCATATAGATTTTCAATAGGTTTCAAATGCGAAAGCGAAATCGAACAACCAAACTGGGGGTATTATGCCACGCTTGGGTCACAACTAAGCTCAAACGCACAGGCTACAAAGGTTTCTACTTACAACTTCCCTTACAATATTCCTTTATTCAAATCACAACTAACTACAAGACAATTTCAAGTCCAAACTACTCAAACTGTGACATGAACATTTCTCGGGGCTTACAAGTTCTACGCCACGCTCTCAACTAGCCACAAATCCAGATCCTGAAAACATTCAAGGTTTGGAAAACAAGAGATAAAAAGGATTAGCACAAAAATGTTAAGTAAGCTCTACCCTGCCCCGTAAAATAAGTACATATATACTTTTGAAAATAGGTATGCCTTGTAAATAGATTTTGGAACCATTTAGTAAAAGAATTTAACTCACACCAAAGATACATAATATAGGTCTTTCCAAAAATCGTTTTCCCACACCTAACTTAAATAGTCAAGAATAAAACACACTCTACTCAAAGTCTTAATAAGCTCATATAAGTAATATGTCTTAGCGAAATACTTCATACGGTTAAAACAACATAATATCTTTATAAAACATCACTGCTCGCTTTCAAAATATTAAATACAGAGTATATAAATTAGCATTTATCAATACTTCTCAATATCATTTAAAGGCATGGTTCTACAAATAATCACTTTCCAAATAGATTTGAATGTATATAAATATAAGGAGGAATTTACAACCATATAGTCATTTTCAAAACATAGCTTTTCTCCATATCCTTCTCAACACGTATTCATAGTTATAGATAACTCAAGTCTCATTCTCAAATATCAAAATAGCATAATATTGCTCAAGTGGAGGTATCCAACAATTCTTAGTTTATAGTTAAATCAACAAGTAAAACATACGTATGGAGGTACTCAAATCACCAATAGGAGGATAGGAACGGAGCTTACCTCCACTACCGAACCATCACACCTATACAATGTAAATGGAAACAGGAACTAGAAACCTAAGTGCGCACACCCCGGGGATTCCAAGCCCCAAAGGTAGTTACTAGCCCTAGTAACCCAGGATTTTTGCTACCAGGTTACCCACCCAATCAATAACCAATAGGACCGCAGCCCTAGGTTCTCATATCAATAGCAAATAGGACCGCAGCCCTAAGTGCTCACAATAATCTGGACCGCAGCCCAAGATTCTCGTAACCTCCAATAATAAAAATATAGATAACCTCCATATAGATTATAACATAAGTATATTCTCCAAAATAAGTACATTATTATATAATTCCTCCAAGATAGTAATATTCTTTCGAAATAATTTTCATAGATACTTTCCATTGCCTGTAGGCTATTCAAGTACACTACCCAAAACAAGATAGAGTATATGTATAATATATACATTTCCAAAATAGGGTTTACATCAATCATAGAATTTATCCTCCAATCATAATATAGTTTATATCTCTCACAATAAATATAGTTTATACCTTCCAAAAGCCATATAGTTTCATACTCAAATAATTTACCATAATGTTCTCACTATATAACCATACACATATTCATACTTTGTAAATCATAAGGTGACACCTAAATATACTCATTTGCTATTTATCACACTTTTAAACTCAAACACATTTCCAAAATAGTTTAAGGACACAAATTAGATAAATAGCATATTTGGTAGGGAAAGGTAGTTTTGACAGACATAGAAACTTACCTCAATGCTAAGCTCCAAAAGCAAGCATCCAATCTAAGGCTCAACTTTTAAGTTAGTCACTGCATCGGGAAACCTGCGAGTCAATCCAGACTTTATTCCATCATCAATCCAATACAACATCATTATCATTCTTACTAACTTAACAACATCATACTTATCCCAATCCCATCTCCTTTTTATAGCAAACCCTTCTTCACTATCCATCCATTAATCCAACTATTTCCTCATTATCAACACACTAATCATCATCAATCCTAATACTCAATCATGATGCATAACCAACCATAATCTTGGCATTAAAGACCCTTAAACCAATAGTACCTTGTTAATAGTCCATCATCATTTTAAGTGACTCATAATCTTTCCTTAATCATCATTAATAATAAGTATTCAATATATCAATATCATTAGTCTTAGTCTCCACCATTATCCACTAATCATTATTAACTTACTAATTAAATCATTCATATTCATCATTTAACTATAATAACAACATCATCATTATCATCCATCATACATTACCTTCATTAGCCAACAAGCATCCTCCTTCCACTTCCACCACCACCATTTATAATTAAACATCATCTTAAGAGTTAATACCACAAATGGTCCTCTGACTATTGGGGTAGTACTCCTTTTAGTCCTCAACTTTCAATTCAACCACAAATGGTCCTCTGACTTTCATTTTTGACCACAAATAGTCCTCAGTTAAAATTTCTGTTAAATAGGTGTTAAATCTAGGGGTAATATCGTCAAATTGATTAATATTATTATGATTACTTCTTTTTTAAAATTATATGACAACATAATCAATTTCAAACATTAATAAACATTAAGTTAATAATTATAAAAACAAAATGGACGTGACAAATTACATAAATGAACAAATTAATTAAAAATCCATGATTAATTTTCGCAATTTGTACTTGATTAATTATATTAATTCAACGGTGACAGCCTTCAGTTATGTCCCAAATAAAATGTTTGATCAACTAATGAAAAATGAAAACTATTAATCGGCCATGTATGAACAATCATGAAAATGAAGGAAGCAAGCTGGTTTATTTAAAAAAAATTTCTTCCATTTTAATCTGTTGGTTAAATTAAAAAAGATAGCACTAATATTAAATCTTCATTTTGTACGCATAATTACGAGAAAAAGGTGTATTGTCTTTTTATTTAGGAGTATTTATATTTGTTAATTGTTTCAATTATGCTTGTTGGTGAAAAATTATAAACATTTTTATTTTATGACCATTAGATATATCAATTTGACGATAATACCCCTAGATTTAACACCTATTTAACAAAAATGTTAACAGAGGACTATTTGTGGTCAAAAATGAAAGTCAGAGGACCATTTGTGGTCGAATTGAAAGTCGAGGACTAAAAGGAGTACTACCCCAATAGTCAGAGGACCATTTGTGGTATTAACTCTCATCTTAATTATTATCAACTAATAATCAATTCAAGAATCTGTCTTTAATCATCAACGTTAACCAATTAATCATTAGTTATAATCATCCATCATTAATATTAATAACCATCCTTAACTAAACACCATCATTAGCTCATTATATTAACATTATGCCATCATCATACCCATATCATCAAACACCATTAAGTCAACTTCATTAATCCACCATTTAAGCTATTAGTCACACCATTACCTTAATAATCCATAATTCTCATCATCATATGTACATTAGTTTCACAATCATCATCTATTAACTAATTAGCATACTTAACCATAATCCATCATCATTAAACACTAATCACAATTATCATATCATCATCAAGCTTTAACAACATCATCATCATCATATTAAACTCTATCCATAATCAATAATTAATCACTAATTAAACTAATAACTACCATTAATCCTTAATCAATAAGCATCTCATTAATCCATGAATAATCCATAAGCATTCCTAATCACCATGTTAATTTCATCATCAAAACAACATTATCACTATATCATAATCCCATCATCATCAATATTAAATCATGGACATCAACCTTAACTAACAAGGTCTTACCTCATCCATTTTCCACTAAATAACACATTGCCAATAACACCCCTTTTTACGCCAAAGTCGTTGGAGCCTCACCGCACGAACCGTCAGCCACCATTGACGAGAGGGAGAAAGGGACATCGCCGCCGCTGGACTGCCATAGCCATTGTTGCTCTGTCCTGCGCACCGGAAAATAGGGGAAGGGAGAGGACGAAGTGTTGCTCGTCGCCGCCACTGTCACCGCTGGACTCCCTTACCGGAGCTTCGCCGCTGGTTCTGATCGAGAAAGAGTGACGGAGGAAGATGGAGAGAAAGGGCTGCCGGCCTGTACCCCCCCTCGCTGTGCCGCCGGACTGCCTCACCGCCACCGTTGCCGCCTGGGCTCGCCTCCACCGCCGTAGCTGCCGCCGGAGAACTGCTTCGTCGAAAAAAAAGAGGGAAACGGAAGACAGAGAGGCGAGAGATGGATCGAAATAAGGGCTTCTGATTTGGGGATTTTGGTGATGAATAATACTAATGGTCTCAATGAACATACATATAACTAGGGTCCATGCAATAATGATTGCTTGTCTTAGGCTTGGGCTAAAATAATTGGGTTTGAGTAAATTGGGCTCAAGGATAACTTTTTAGGCTTAGGAAATTAAACCATTTGAGCTTAAATTTAGTTTGGGTTCAAAACTTTGATAAATAAGTTTATCCATTATATAAGGCTTTTAAAACCATAAATAGTCACATAAATAGTTTGTATCAAATCACTTGAAATAAGGAGTTTAAAATATTTTTATTTATAACTCATTCGACAAACATAATTAGATTTAATAACATTTTACTAAAATATTTAGTAATTTAGTAATAAGAAAATAAGCTCTTTTTGAAATATTATAATTAAATTAATAATATTGAGAATATAAGGGGTGTTATAGATCAGAGTGGAAACTAGCAAGGTTGCAAGGGAACGGGAATGTAAAGCGGCAACAAAGGGAAGGAGAAGAAGTGAATAAGAGATCCTAATTACAACATGTGTTGATGATCATGGGTCATAGGGAATGTGAGCTTTGGCCAACATCCAATCCCAATTGCCATGGATTGAACCTTCTTCTAAGTACTTGATAATTCCATATGCCAATGAGAGTATATATGTTGTAGTAAACAGGTCTGAACCAGTACGTACTTGATGATCCAATAAGGAGTATTGCAACTCAGACTTCCTCTACATTCTTATGCAATATACCCACATAGTCATCAACTACATCATGGATTATTGCACTTCTCAGCGATGTTGCATGATGGAACAACCATAAACTTCAATGTTGCAATATGGACCACCTCAAAACACTTCTCTTTGCATTGCTTGGAAAGCCTCGAGCTGATTGAAGAAGCGATAAGTCTTGCCGTCGGATTTAACAAACACTTCTTCTCACAGTGGACCTTTAAGGATCGAGTCTCTGAAAACTGCATCCATATCATACCTAATTTTGAGCAAAGCTAAAGATTCTTGCCTCTGCCATCAATTTCTGCTGGAGTTCCTTTCGCTTTCCTCGCCAAATCCACCAAGCACGGCCCCCGCTCCGCTACTCCCACAGCTGTTAAGGAAATTACTGAAACAGTCGAATAAGAAGGACAATAAGAGACATAGCTAATGAAATTACACTTGTACCCTTTATTTTAACCGTTGTTCAACGCCATATTCACGGAAGGACCAACGGTGGAACAAATTTGATAGTCAAGGGTATATTTTGTCCAAATTAAAAGACGAGGACTAATTTCAGAAAAGAACAATAAGCCAAGCCAATAGTGTGACCAACTTGGTTAGGATTGCCCCTATATTTCTTGAATTTAAAAACAGACATTGAATAATAGGAAACTAGAGAAAGGAAAACGGGAAAACGAAGGAATCGCAGCTGTACAATTTCCTTATTCTTGAAAGTTGAAGTTTTATTTCTGGCTATCTTTTTTTTTTCTTGAATCTATTAGATTTTGTTGCTATTTTCTATTATATGTATTTATGTGTATGCTGATGGATGTTGCTCCGGAGGGAAATAGCAGCTATTGTAGTACTATAGTTCCAAAAGAGTATTGGAGTGCTGTTCTATGTCAATGAATGTATATTTGTTATCCTTAAATTGTGTCGAAAACTGGCAAATCCTATCAAATTTGTAAAATGATAAGCTTTCCCTGTTTTGTGCCTTCTGAAAATAAATACTTTTGTGATTAATTAAGACCAACTTTGCAGCTTGCAAATTTGTGAGACTTGAATGCTTGTGAATTCTTATCTTATTTCTACTTGGTTGTTAATTAAATTAATTATTGTATTTAATTTTTGTATTAGAAACAAAATAGATAATTAAAACTGTGTAGGGAAAACAAATGAACCAAAAAATGTTTACGCAGTTCGGAGAATTCTTCCTACGTCTGCGGGGTCACACAAAGTGAAACTCAACTCCACTAGATGATCACAGATGATGCACGGCTCAACAGATCAAACTTCTATACAACCTATGGCCTAATCTTTCATACACCAACAATCATCATCATCTCCTGACTTGGTAGTTATGTAGGAATCATAGTTCCTAACTTCTTCACCTTTCCTGAACCAATGAACAAGTCTTCTACTTCTTCAAGGATACCTGATTACGTGACAAGTCTAATTTAGATAGCCATCTAACATAAAATAAGTCTGTATAATTTTCACAGATTTTACATATTAAAACAGTGTAACACCCCCATTTTTTTTCATTTTCAAATCTTCTATTTATAGCAATTCTAAAGATAGCAACCTCCAAAAATTAGAATTCCCAAAGGTAGAGCTTGACTTTATTTAATAAATATTCAAGGTCCAACTTATAATAATAGATAATTAAAAATAAAACTTCATCCTCTTAAACCTGAGGGTGATACCGCCACATCTAAAATTCTACTTCTAGATGTAAGGCTAAAATAAATAAAATCGTCTCATAAGTCCAACATTCATCGATTACAACTCGATCTTTATTCTTGGAATCAATCTACCACTTTTGATCAAACTTATAGCCACGCTCTCTCCAACATCCATAATCAATTACCTGAACCAAATATAATTTTTCCAAAACATACGAAAACAACACACAAAGTTAGCAAGATTTTGCTAAGTAATATTTACCCATCACGTAAAATAATACCGATTAAAAAAATAAATTGTCTCACTAATAAATAATTTCAAGAAAGATATTTGACCACACGGTTCTATAAAATTTCCATAGTGAAAACACTTCACTTTATACGCTCAAATCCATAATTCGTATATTTTAAGAAATAATAATATTTCCTCAATTACAAAAATAAGGAGGAT